>CANJKZ010000620.1:0-55716 GCA_947471745.1 Closterium sp. Naga37s-1 | reverse complement strand
CGCCTTCAGTAACAACTCACCTAGGCAGGCGCCTTCAGTACAACTCACCTAGGCAGGCGCCTTCAGTAACAACTCACCTAGGCAAGCGCCTTCAGTAACAACTCACCTAGGCAAGCGCCTTCAGTAACAACTCACCTAGGCAGGCGCCTTCAGTAACAACTCACCTAGCAGGCGCCTTCAGTACAACTCACCTAGGCAGGCGCCTTCAGTAACAACTCACTCACCTAGGCAGGCGCCTTCAGTAACAACTCACCTAGGCAGGCGCCTTCAGTAACAACTCACCTAGGCAGGCGCCTTCAGTAACAACTCACCTAGGCAGGCGCCTTCAGTAACAACTCACCCAGGCAGGCGCCTTCAGTAACAACTCACCTAGGCAGGCGCCTTCAGTAACAACTCACCTAGGCAGGCGCCTTCAGTAACAACTCACCTAGGCAGGCGCCTTCAGTAACAACTCACCTAGGCAGGCGCCTTCAGTAACAACTCACCTAGGCAGGCGCCTTCAGTACAAACTCACCTAGGCAGGCGCCTTCAGTAACAACTCACCTAGGCAGGCGCCTTCAGTAACAACTCACCTAGGCGGCGCCTTCAGTAACACTCACGGAGCAGGCGCCTTCAGTAACAACTCACCTAGGCAGGCGCCTTCAGTAACAACTCACCTAGGCAGGCGCCTTCAGTAACAACTCACCTAGGCAGCGCCTTCAGTAACAACTCACCTAGGCAGGCGCCTTCAGTAACAACTCACCTAGGCAGGCGCCTTCAGTAACAACTCCCCCAGGCAGGCGCCTTCAGTAACAACTCACCTAGGCAGGCGCCTTCAGTAACAACTCACCTAGGCAGCGCCTTCAGTAACAACTCACCTAGGCAGGCGCCTTCAGTAACAACTCACCTAGGCAGGCGCCTTCAGTACAACTCACCTAGGCATGCGCCTTCAGTAACAACTCACCTAGGCAGCGCCTTCAGTAACAACTCACCTAGGCAGGCGCCTTCAGTAACAACTCACCTAGGCAGGCGCCTTCAGTAACACCTCACCTAGGCAGGCGCCTTCAGTAACAACTCACCTAGGCAGGCGCCTTCAGTAACAACTCACCTAGGCAGGCGCCTTCAGTAACAACTCACCCAGGCAGGCGCCTTCAGTAACAACTCACCTAGGCAGGCGCCTTCAGTAACAACTCACCTAGGCAGGCGCCTTCAGTAACAACTCACCCAGGGCGCCTTCAGTAACAACTCACCTAGGCAGGCGCCTTCAGTAACAACTCACCTAGGCAGGCGCCTTCAGTAACAACTCACCTAGGCAGGCGCCTTCAGTAACAACTCACCCAGGCAGGCGCCTTCAGTAACAACTCACCTAGGCAGGCGCCTTCAGTAACAACTCACCTAGGCAGGCGCCTTCAGTAACAACTCACCCAGGCAGGCGCCTTCAGTAACAAACTCACCTAGGCAGGCGCCTTCAGTAACAACTCACCTAGGCAGGCGCCTTCAGTAACAACTCACCTAGGCAGGCGCCTTCAGTAACAACTCACCTAGGCAGGCGCCTTCAGTAACAACTCACCCGGAGGCGCCTTCAGTAACAACTCACCTAGGCAGGCGCCTTCAGTAACAACTCACCTAGGCAGGCGCCTTCAGTAACAACTCACCTAGGCAGGCGCCTTCAGTAACAACTCACCTAGGCATGCGCCTTCAGTACAACTCACCAGGCAGGCGCCTTCAGTAACAACTCACCTAGGCAGGCGCCTTCAGTAACAACTCACCTAGGCAGGCGCCTTCAGTAACAACTCACCTAGGCAGGCGCCTTTCAGTAACAACCCCGGGCAGGCGCCTTCAGTAACAACTCACCTAGGCAGGCGCCTTCAGTAACAACTCACCTAGGCAGGCGCCTTCAGTAACAACTCACCTAGGCAGGCGCCTTCAGTAACAACTCACCTAGGCAGGCGCCTTCAGTAACACTCACCTAGGCAGGCGCCTTCAGTAACAACTCACCTAGGCAGGCGCCTTCAGTAACAACTCACCTAGGCAGGCGCCTTCAGTAACAACTCACCTAGGCAGGCGCCTTCAGTAACAACTCACCTAGGCAGGCGCCTTCAGTAACAACTCACCTAGGCAGGCGCCTTCAGTAACAACTCACCTAGGCAGGCGCCTTCAGTAACAACTCACCTAGGCAGGCGCCTTCAGTAACAACTCACCTAGGCAGGCGCCTTCAGTAACAACTCACCTAGGCAGGCGCCTTCAGTAACAACTCACCTAGGCAGGCGCCTTCAGTAACAACTCACCTAGGCAGGCGCCTTCAGTAACAACTCACCTAGGCAGCGCCTTCAGTAACAACTCACCTAGGCAGGCGCCTTCAGTAACAACTCACCTAGGCAGGCGCCTTCAGTAACAACTCACCTAGGCAGGCGCCTTCAGTAACAACTCACCTAGCAGGCGCCTTCAGTAACAACTCACCACCTAGGCAGGCGCCTTCAGTAACAACTCACCTAGGCAGGCGCCTTCAGTAACAACTCACCTAGGCAGGCGCCTTCAGTAACAACTCCACTAGGCAGGCGCCTTCAGTAACAACTCACCTAGGCAGGCGCCTTCAGTAACACTCACCTAGGCAGGCGCCTTCAGTAACACTCACCTAGGCAGAGGCGGCGCCTTCAGTAACAACTCACCTAGGCAGGCGCCTTCAGTAACAACTCACCCAAGGCAGGCGCTTCAGTAACAACTCACCTAGGCAGGCGCCTTCAGTAACAACTCACCTAGGCAGGCGCCTTCAGTAACAACTCACCTAGGCAGGCGCCTTCAGTAACAACTCACCTAGGCAGGCGCCTTCAGTAACAACTCACCTAGGCAGGCGCCTCAGTAACAACTCACCCAGGCAGGCGCCTTCAGTAACAACTCACCTAGCAGGCGCCTTCAGTAACAACTCACCTAGGCAGGCGCCTTCAGTAACAACTCACCTAGGCAGGCGCCTTCAGTAACAACTCACCTAGGCAGGCGCCTTCAGTAACAACTCACCTAGGCAGGCGCCTTCATAACACTCACCCAGGCAGGCGCCTTCAGTAACAACTCACCTAGGGCAGGCGCCTTCAGTAACAACTCACCTAGGCAGGCGCCTTCAGTAACAACTCACCCAGGCAGGCGCCTTCAGTAACACTCACCTAGGCAGGCGCCTTCAGTAACACTCACCTAGGCAGGCGCCTTCAGTAACAACTCACCTAGGCAGGAGGCGCCTTCAGTAACAACTCACCTAGGCAGGCGCCTTCAGTAACAACTCACCTAGGCAGGCGCCTTCAGTAACAACTCACCTAGGCAGGCGCCTTCAGTAACAACTCACCTAGGCAGGCGCCTTCAGTAACAACTCACCTAGGCAGGCGCCTTCAGTAACAACTCACCTAGGCAGGCGCCTTCAGTAACAACTCACCTAGGCAGGCGCCTTCAGTAACAACTCACCTAGAGGCAGGCGCCTTCAGTAACAACTCACCTAGCAGGCGCCTTCAGTAACAACTCACCTAGGCAGCGCCTTCAGTAACAACTCACGCCACAAGGCAGGCGCCCTCAGTAACAACTCACCTAGGCAGGCGCCTTCAGTAACAACTCACCTAGGCAGGCGCCTTCAGTAACAACTCACCTAGGCAGGCGCCTTCAGTAACAACTCACGAAGGCAGGCGCCTTCAGTAACAACTCACCTAGGCAGGCGCCTTCAGTAACAACTAACACTACCTAGGCAGGCGCCTTCAGTAACAACTCACCAGGCAGGCGCCTTCAGTAACAACTCACCTAGGCAGGCGCCTTCAGTAACAACTCACCTAGGCAGGCGCCTTCAGTAACAACTCACCTAGGCAGGCGCTTCAGTAACAACTCACCTAGGCAGGCGCCTTCAGTAACAACTCACCTAGGCAGGCGCCTTCAGTAACAACTCACCTAGGCAGGCGCCTTCAGTAACAACTCACCTAGGCAGGCGCCTTCAGTAACAACTCACCTAGGCAGGCGCCTTCAGTAACAACTCACCTAGGCAGGCGCCTCAGTAACAACTCACCTAGGCAGGCGCCTTCAGTAACAACTCACCTAGGCAGGCGCCTTCAGTAACAACTCACCTAGGCATAGGCGCCTTCAGTAACAACTCACCTAGGCAGGCGCCTTCAGTACAACTCACCTAGGCAGGCGCCTTCAGTAACAACTCACCTAGGCAGGCGCCTTCAGTAACAACTCACCTAGGCAGGCGCCTTCAGTAACAACTCACCCAGGCAGGCCTTCAGTAACAACTCACCTAGGCAGGCGCCTTCAGTAACAACTCACCTAGGCAGGCGCCTTCAGTAACAACTCACCTAGGCAGCGCCTTCAGTAACAACTCACTAGGCAGGCGCCTTCAGTAACAACTCACCTAGGCAGGGCGCCTTCAGTAACAACTCACCTAGGCAGGCGCCTTCAGTAACAACTCACCTAGGCAGGCGCCTTCAGTAACAACTCACCTAGCAGGCGCCTTCAGTAACAACTCACCTAGGCAGGCGCCTTCAGTAACACTCACCTAGGCAGGCGCCTTCAGTAACAACTCACCTAGGCAGGCGCCTTCAGTAACAACTCACCTAGGCAGGCGCCTTCAGTAACAACTCACCTAGCAGGCGCCTTCAGTAACAACTCACCTAGGCAGGCGCCTTCAGTAACAACTCACCCAGGCAGGCGCCAGTAACAACCTAGGCAGCAGACAACTACCAACACTAGGCAGGCGCCTTCAGTAACAACTCACCTAGGCAGGCGCCTTCAGTAACAACTCACCCAGGCAGGCGCCTTCAGTAACAACTCACCTAGGCAGGCGCCTTCAGTAACAACTCACCTAGGCAGGCGCCTTCAGTAACAACTCACCTAGGCAGGCGCCTTCAGTAACAACTCACCCAGGCAGGCGCCTTCAGTAACAACTCACCTAGGCAGGCGCCTTCAGTAACATCACTCAGGCCAAACAGCAGGCGCCTTCAGTAACAACTCACCTAGGCAGGCGCCTTCAGTAACAACTCACCTAGGCAGGCGCCTTCAGTAACAACTCACCCAGCAGGCGCCTTCAGTAACAACTCACCTAGGCAGGCGCCTTCAGTAACAACTCACCTAGGCAGGCGCCTTCAGTAACAACTCACCTAGGCAGGCGCCTTCAGTAACAACTCACCTAGGCGGCGCCTTCAGTAACAACTCACCTAGGCAGGCGCCTTCAGAACAACTCACCTAGGCAGGCGCCTTCAGTAACAACTAGGCAAGGCCTCACGCTATGCAGGCGCCTTCAGTAACACTCACCTAGGCAGCGCCTTCAGTAACAACTCACCTAGGCAGGCGCCTTCAGTAACAACCTCACCTAGGCAGGCGCCTTCAGTAACAACTCACCTAGGCAGGCGCCTTCAGTAACAACTCACCTAGGCAGGCGCCTTCAGTAACAACTCACCTAGGCATGCGCCTTCAGTAACAACTCACCTAGGCAGGCGCCTTCAGTAACAACTCACCCAGGCAGGCGCCTTCAGTAACAACTCACCTAGGCAGGCGCCTTCAGTAACAACTCACCTAGGCAGGCGCCTTCAGTAACAACTCACCTAGGCAGGCGCCTCAGTAACAACTCACCTAGGCAGGCGCCTTCAGTAACAACTCACCTAGGCAGGCGCCTTCAGTAACAACTCACCTAGGCAGGCGCCTTCAGTAACAACTCACCTAGGCAGGCGCCTTCAGTAAACAACTCACCTAGGCAGGCGCCTTCAGTAACAACTCACCTAGGCAGGCGCCTTCAGTAACAACTCACTAGGCAGGCGCCTTCAGTAACAACTCACCTAGGCAGGCGCCTTCAGTAACAACTCACCTAGGCAGGCGCCTTCAGTAACAACTCACCTAGGCAGGCGCCTTCAGTAACACTCACCTAGGCAGGCGCCTTCAGTAACAACTCACCTAGGCAGGCGCCTTCAGTAACAACTCACCTAGGCAGGCGCCTTCAGTAACAACTCACCTAGGCAGGCGCCTTCAGTAACAACTCACCCAGGCAGGCGCCTTCAGTAACAACTCACCTAGGCAGGCGCCTTCAGTAACAACTCCACCTAGGCAGGCGCCTTCAGTAACAACTCACCTAGGCAGGCGCCCTTCAGTAACAACTCACCTAGGCAGGCGCCTTCAGTAACAACTCACCTAGGCAGGCGCCTTCAGTAACAACTCACCTAGGCAGGCGCCTTCAGTAACAACTCACCTAGGCAGGCGCCTTCAGTAACAACTCACCTAGGCAGGCGCCTTCAGTAACAACTCACCTAGGCAGGCGCCTTCAGTAACAACTCACCTAGGCAGGCGCCTTCAGTAACAACTCACCTAGGCAGGCGCCTTCAGTAACAACTCACCTAGGCAGGCGCCTTCAGTAACAACTCACCTAGGCAGGCGCCTTCAGTAACAACTCACCTAGGCAGGCGCCTTCAGTAACAACTCACCTAGGCAGGCGCCTTCAGTAACAACTCACCTAGGCAGGCGCCTTCAGTAACAACTCACCTAGGCAGGCGCCTTCAGTAACAACTCACCTAGGCAGGCGCCTTCAGTAACAACTCACCTAGGCAGGCGCCTTCAGTAACAACTCACCTAGGCAGGCGCCTTCAGTAACAACTCACCTAGGCAGGCGCCTTCAGTAACAACTCACCTAGGCAGGCGCCTTCAGTAACAACTCACCTAGGCAGGCGCCTTCAGTAACAACTCACCTAGGCAGGCGCCTTCAGTAACAACTCACCTAGGCAGGCGCCTTCAGTAACAACTCACCTAGGCAGGCGCCTTCAGTAACAACTCACCTAGGCAGGCGCCTTCAGTAACAACTCACCTAGGCAGGCGCCTTCAGTAACAACTCACCTAGGCAGGCGCCTTCAGTAACAACTCACTGAGGCAGGCGCCTTCAGTAACAACTCACCTAGGCAGGCGCCTTCAGTAAAACTCACCTAGGCAGGCGCCCTTCAGTAACAACTCACCTAGGCAGGCGCCTTCAGTAACAACTCACCTAGGCAGGCGCCTTCAGTAACAACTCACCTAGCCAGGCGCCTTCAGTAACAACTCACCTAGGCAGGCGCCTTCAGTAACAACTCACCTAGGCAGGCGCCTTCAGTAACAACTCACCTAGGCAGGCGCCTTCAGTAACAACTCACCTAGGCAGGCGCCTTCAGTAACAACTCACCTAGGCAGGCGCCTTCAGTAACAACTCACCTAGGCAGGCGCCTTCAGTAACAACTCACCTAGGCAGGCGCCTTCAGTAACAACTCACCTAGGCAGGCGCCTTCAGTAACAACTCACCTAGGCAGGCGCCTTCAGTAACAACTCACCTAGGCAGGCGCCTTCAGTAACAACTCACCTAGGCAGGCGCCTTCAGTAACAACTCACCTAGGCAGGCGCCTTCAGTAACAACTCACCTAGGCAGGCGCCTTCAGTAACAACTCACCTAGGCAGGCGCCTTCAGTAACAACTCACCTAGGCAGGCGCCTTCAGTAACAACTCACCTAGGCAGGCGCCTTCAGTAACAACTCACCTAGGCAGGCGCCTTCAGTAACAACTCACCTAGGCAGGCGCCTTCAGTAACAACTCACCTAGGCAGGCGCCTTCAGTAACAACTCACCTAGGCAGGCGCCTTCAGTAACAACTCACCTAGGCAGGCGCCTTCAGTAACAACTCACCCTAGGCAGGCGCCTTCAGTAACAACTCACCTAGGCAGGCGCCTTCAGTAACAACTCACCTAGGCAGGCGCCTTCAGTAACAACTCACCTAGGCAGGCGCCTTCAGTAACAACTCACCTAGGCAGGCGCCTTCAGTAACAACTCACCTAGGCAGGCGCCTTCAGTAACAACTCACCTAGGCAGGCGCCTTCAGTAACAACTCACCTAGGCAGGCGCCTTCAGTAACAACTCACCTAGGCAGGCGCCTTCAGTAACAACTCACCTAGGCAGGCGCCTTCAGTAACAACTCACCTAGGCAGGCGCCTTCAGTAACAACTCACCTAGGCAGGCGCCTTCAGTAACAACTCACCTAGGCAGGCGCCTTCAGTAACAACTCACCTAGGCAGGCGCCTTCAGTAACAACTCACCTAGGCAGGCGCCTTCAGTAACAACTCACCTAGGCAGGCGCCTTCAGTAACAACTCACCTAGGCAGGCGCCTTCAGTAACAACTCACCTAGGCAGGCGCCTTCAGTAACAACTCACCTAGGCAGGCGCCTTCAGTAACAACTCACCTAGGCAGGCGCCTTCAGTAACAACTCACCTAGGCAGGCGCCTTCAGTAACAACTCACCTAGGCAGGCGCCTTCAGTAACAACTCACCTAGGCAGGCGCCTTCAGTAACAACTCACCTAGGCAGGCGCCTTCAGTAACAACTCACCTAGGCAGGCGCCTTCAGTAACAACTCACCTAGGCAGGCGCCTTCAGTAACAACTCACCTAGGCAGGCGCCTTCAGTAACAACTCACTGAGGCAGGCGCCTTCAGTAACAACTCACCTAGGCAGGCGCCTTCAGTAACAACTCACCTAGGCAGGCGCCTTCAGTAACAACTCACCTAGGCAGGCGCCTTCAGTAACAACTCACCTAGGCAGGCGCCTTCAGTAACAACTCACCTAGGCAGGCGCCTTCAGTAACAACTCACCTAGGCAGGCGCCTTCAGTAACAACTCACCTAGGCAGGCGCCTTCAGTAACAACTCACCTAGGCAGGCGCCTTCAGTAACAACTCACCTAGGCAGGCGCCTTCAGTAACAACTCACCTAGGCAGGCGCCTTCAGTAACAACTCACCTAGGCAGGCGCCTTCAGTAACAACTCACCTAGGCAGGCGCCTTCAGTAACAACTCACCTAGGCAGGCGCCTTCAGTAACAACTCACCTAGGCAGGCGCCTTCAGTAACAACTCACCTAGGCAGGCGCCTTCAGTAACAACTCACCTAGGCAGGCGCCTTCAGTAACAACTCACCTAGGCAGGCGCCTTCAGTAACAACTCACCTAGGCAGGCGCCTTCAGTAACAACTCACCTAGGCAGGCGCCTTCAGTAACAACTCACCTAGGCAGGCGCCTTCAGTAACAACTCACCTAGGCAGGCGCCTTCAGTAACAACTCACCTAGGCAGGCGCCTTCAGTAACAACTCACCTAGGCAGGCGCCTTCAGTAACAACTCACCTAGGCAGGCGCCTTCAGTAACAACTCACCTAGGCAGGCGCCTTCAGTAACAACTCACCTAGGCAGGCGCCTTCAGTAACAACTCACCTAGGCAGGCGCCTTCAGTAACAACTCACCTAGGCAGGCGCCTTCAGTAACAACTCACCTAGGCAGGCGCCTTCAGTAACAACTCACCTAGGCAGGCGCCTTCAGTAACAACT
This sequence comes from Closterium sp. Naga37s-1, assembly GCA_947471745.1. Taxonomy (NCBI): domain Eukaryota; kingdom Viridiplantae; phylum Streptophyta; class Zygnematophyceae; order Desmidiales; family Closteriaceae; genus Closterium; species Closterium sp. Naga37s-1. The sequence goes on along the minus strand of CANJKZ010000620.1, from coordinate 46,399 downwards.
CACCTAGGCAGGCGCCTTCAGTAACAACTCACCTAGGCAGGCGCCTTCAGTAACAACTCACCTAGGCAGGCGCCTTCAGTAACAACTCACCTAGGCAGGCGCCTTCAGTAACAACTCACCTAGGCAGGCGCCTTCAGTAACAACTCACCTAGGCAGGCGCCTTCAGTAACAACTCACCTAGGCAGGCGCCTTCAGTAACAACTCACCTAGGCAGGCGCCTTCAGTAACAACTCACCTAGGCAGGCGCCTTCAGTAACAACTCACCTAGGCAGGCGCCTTCAGTAACAACTCACCTAGGCAGGCGCCTTCAGTAACAACTCACCTAGGCAGGCGCCTTCAGTAACAACTCACCTAGGCAGGCGCCTTCAGTAACAACTCACCTAGGCAGGCGCCTTCAGTAACAACTCACCTAGGCAGGCGCCTTCAGTAACAACTCACCTAGGCAGGCGCCTTCAGTAACAACTCACCTAGGCAGGCGCCTTCAGTAACAACTCACCTAGGCAGGCGCCTTCAGTAACAACTCACCTAGGCAGGCGCCTTCAGTAACAACTCACCTAGGCAGGCGCCTTCAGTAACAACTCACCTAGGCAGGCGCCTTCAGTAACAACTCACCTAGGCAGGCGCCTTCAGTAACAACTCACCTAGGCAGGCGCCTTCAGTAACAACTCACCTAGGCAGGCGCCTTCAGTAACAACTCACCTAGGCAGGCGCCTTCAGTAACAACTCACCTAGGCAGGCGCCTTCAGTAACAACTCACCTAGGCAGGCGCCTTCAGTAACAACTCACCTAGGCAGGCGCCTTCAGTAACAACTCACCTAGGCAGGCGCCTTCAGTAACAACTCACCTAGGCAGGCGCCTTCAGTAACAACTCACCTAGGCAGGCGCCTTCAGTAACAACTCACCTAGGCAGGCGCCTTCAGTAACAACTCACCTAGGCAGGCGCCTTCAGTAACAACTCACCTAGGCAGGCGCCTTCAGTAACAACTCACCTAGGCAGGCGCCTTCAGTAACAACTCACCTAGGCAGGCGCCTTCAGTAACAACTCACCTAGGCAGGCGCCTTCAGTAACAACTCACCTAGGCAGGCGCCTTCAGTAACAACTCACCTAGGCAGGCGCCTTCAGTAACAACTCACCTAGGCAGGCGCCTTCAGTAACAACTCACCTAGGCAGGCGCCTTCAGTAACAACTCACCTAGGCAGGCGCCTTCAGTAACAACTCACCTAGGCAGGCGCCTTCAGTAACAACTCACCTAGGCAGGCGCCTTCAGTAACAACTCACCTAGGCAGGCGCCTTCAGTAACAACTCACCTAGGCAGGCGCCTTCAGTAACAACTCACCTAGGCAGGCGCCTTCAGTAACAACTCACCTAGGCAGGCGCCTTCAGTAACAACTCACCTAGGCAGGCGCCTTCAGTAACAACTCACCTAGGCAGGCGCCTTCAGTAACAACTCACCTAGGCAGGCGCCTTCAGTAACAACTCACCTAGGCAGGCGCCTTCAGTAACAACTCACCTAGGCAGGCGCCTTCAGTAACAACTCACCTAGGCAGGCGCCTTCAGTAACAACTCACCTAGGCAGGCGCCTTCAGTAACAACTCACCTAGGCAGGCGCCTTCAGTAACAACTCACCTAGGCAGGCGCCTTCAGTAACAACTCACCTAGGCAGGCGCCTTCAGTAACAACTCACCTAGGCAGGCGCCTTCAGTAACAACTCACCTAGGCAGGCGCCTTCAGTAACAACTCACCTAGGCAGGCGCCTTCAGTAACAACTCACCTAGGCAGGCGCCTTCAGTAACAACTCACCTAGGCAGGCGCCTTCAGTAACAACTCACCTAGGCAGGCGCCTTCAGTAACAACTCACCTAGGCAGGCGCCTTCAGTAACAACTCACCTAGGCAGGCGCCTTCAGTAACAACTCACCTAGGCAGGCGCCTTCAGTAACAACTCACCTAGGCAGGCGCCTTCAGTAACAACTCACCTAGGCAGGCGCCTTCAGTAACAACTCACCTAGGCAGGCGCCTTCAGTAACAACTCACCTAGGCAGGCGCCTTCAGTAACAACTCACCTAGGCAGGCGCCTTCAGTAACAACTCACCTAGGCAGGCGCCTTCAGTAACAACTCACCTAGGCAGGCGCCTTCAGTAACAACTCACCTAGGCAGGCGCCTTCAGTAACAACTCACCTAGGCAGGCGCCTTCAGTAACAACTCACCTAGGCAGGCGCCTTCAGTAACAACTCACCTAGGCAGGCGCCTTCAGTAACAACTCACCTAGGCAGGCGCCTTCAGTAACAACTCACCTAGGCAGGCGCCTTCAGTAACAACTCACCTAGGCAGGCGCCTTCAGTAACAACTCACCTAGGCAGGCGCCTTCAGTAACAACTCACCTAGGCAGGCGCCTTCAGTAACAACTCACCTAGGCAGGCGCCTTCAGTAACAACTCACCTAGGCAGGCGCCTTCAGTAACAACTCACCTAGGCAGGCGCCTTCAGTAACAACTCACCTAGGCAGGCGCCTTCAGTAACAACTCACCTAGGCAGGCGCCTTCAGTAACAACTCACCTAGGCAGGCGCCTTCAGTAACAACTCACCTAGGCAGGCGCCTTCAGTAACAACTCACCTAGGCAGGCGCCTTCAGTAACAACTCACCTAGGCAGGCGCCTTCAGTAACAACTCACCTAGGCAGGCGCCTTCAGTAACAACTCACCTAGGCAGGCGCCTTCAGTAACAACTCACCTAGGCAGGCGCCTTCAGTAACAACTCACCTAGGCAGGCGCCTTCAGTAACAACTCACCTAGGCAGGCGCCTTCAGTAACAACTCACCTAGGCAGGCGCCTTCAGTAACAACTCACCTAGGCAGGCGCCTTCAGTAACAACTCACCTAGGCAGGCGCCTTCAGTAACAACTCACCTAGGCAGGCGCCTTCAGTAACAACTCACCTAGGCAGGCGCCTTCAGTAACAACTCACCTAGGCAGGCGCCTTCAGTAACAACTCACCTAGGCAGGCGCCTTCAGTAACAACTCACCTAGGCAGGCGCCTTCAGTAACAACTCACCTAGGCAGGCGCCTTCAGTAACAACTCACCTAGGCAGGCGCCTTCAGTAACAACTCACCTAGGCAGGCGCCTTCAGTAACAACTCACCTAGGCAGGCGCCTTCAGTAACAACTCACCTAGGCAGGCGCCTTCAGTAACAACTCACCTAGGCAGGCGCCTTCAGTAACAACTCACCTAGGCAGGCGCCTTCAGTAACAACTCACCTAGGCAGGCGCCTTCAGTAACAACTCACCTAGGCAGGCGCCTTCAGTAACAACTCACCTAGGCAGGCGCCTTCAGTAACAACTCACCTAGGCAGGCGCCTTCAGTAACAACTCACCTAGGCAGGCGCCTTCAGTAACAACTCACCTAGGCAGGCGCCTTCAGTAACAACTCACCTAGGCAGGCGCCTTCAGTAACAACTCACCTAGGCAGGCGCCTTCAGTAACAACTCACCTAGGCAGGCGCCTTCAGTAACAACTCACCTAGGCAGGCGCCTTCAGTAACAACTCACCTAGGCAGGCGCCTTCAGTAACAACTCACCTAGGCAGGCGCCTTCAGTAACAACTCACCTAGGCAGGCGCCTTCAGTAACAACTCACCTAGGCAGGCGCCTTCAGTAACAACTCACCTAGGCAGGCGCCTTCAGTAACAACTCACCTAGGCAGGCGCCTTCAGTAACAACTCACCTAGGCAGGCGCCTTCAGTAACAACTCACCTAGGCAGGCGCCTTCAGTAACAACTCACCTAGGCAGGCGCCTTCAGTAACAACTCACCTAGGCAGGCGCCTTCAGTAACAACTCACCTAGGCAGGCGCCTTCAGTAACAACTCACCTAGGCAGGCGCCTTCAGTAACAACTCACCTAGGCAGGCGCCTTCAGTAACAACTCACCTAGGCAGGCGCCTTCAGTAACAACTCACCTAGGCAGGCGCCTTCAGTAACAACTCACCTAGGCAGGCGCCTTCAGTAACAACTCACCTAGGCAGGCGCCTTCAGTAACAACTCACCTAGGCAGGCGCCTTCAGTAACAACTCACCTAGGCAGGCGCCTTCAGTAACAACTCACCTAGGCAGGCGCCTTCAGTAACAACTCACCTAGGCAGGCGCCTTCAGTAACAACTCACCTAGGCAGGCGCCTTCAGTAACAACTCACCTAGGCAGGCGCCTTCAGTAACAACTCACCTAGGCAGGCGCCTTCAGTAACAACTCACCTAGGCAGGCGCCTTCAGTAACAACTCACCTAGGCAGGCGCCTTCAGTAACAACTCACCTAGGCAGGCGCCTTCAGTAACAACTCACCTAGGCAGGCGCCTTCAGTAACAACTCACCTAGGCAGGCGCCTTCAGTAACAACTCACCTAGGCAGGCGCCTTCAGTAACAACTCACCTAGGCAGGCGCCTTCAGTAACAACTCACCTAGGCAGGCGCCTTCAGTAACAACTCACCTAGGCAGGCGCCTTCAGTAACAACTCACCTAGGCAGGCGCCTTCAGTAACAACTCACCTAGGCAGGCGCCTTCAGTAACAACTCACCTAGGCAGGCGCCTTCAGTAACAACTCACCTAGGCAGGCGCCTTCAGTAACAACTCACCTAGGCAGGCGCCTTCAGTAACAACTCACCTAGGCAGGCGCCTTCAGTAACAACTCACCTAGGCAGGCGCCTTCAGTAACAACTCACCTAGGCAGGCGCCTTCAGTAACAACTCACCTAGGCAGGCGCCTTCAGTAACAACTCACCTAGGCAGGCGCCTTCAGTAACAACTCACCTAGGCAGGCGCCTTCAGTAACAACTCACCTAGGCAGGCGCCTTCAGTAACAACTCACCTAGGCAGGCGCCTTCAGTAACAACTCACCTAGGCAGGCGCCTTCAGTAACAACTCACCTAGGCAGGCGCCTTCAGTAACAACTCACCTAGGCAGGCGCCTTCAGTAACAACTCACCTAGGCAGGCGCCTTCAGTAACAACTCACCTAGGCAGGCGCCTTCAGTAACAACTCACCTAGGCAGGCGCCTTCAGTAACAACTCACCTAGGCAGGCGCCTTCAGTAACAACTCACCTAGGCAGGCGCCTTCAGTAACAACTCACCTAGGCAGGCGCCTTCAGTAACAACTCACCTAGGCAGGCGCCTTCAGTAACAACTCACCTAGGCAGGCGCCTTCAGTAACAACTCACCTAGGCAGGCGCCTTCAGTAACAACTCACCTAGGCAGGCGCCTTCAGTAACAACTCACCTAGGCAGGCGCCTTCAGTAACAACTCACCTAGGCAGGCGCCTTCAGTAACAACTCACCTAGGCAGGCGCCTTCAGTAACAACTCACCTAGGCAGGCGCCTTCAGTAACAACTCACCTAGGCAGGCGCCTTCAGTAACAACTCACCTAGGCAGGCGCCTTCAGTAACAACTCACCTAGGCAGGCGCCTTCAGTAACAACTCACCTAGGCAGGCGCCTTCAGTAACAACTCACCTAGGCAGGCGCCTTCAGTAACAACTCACCTAGGCAGGCGCCTTCAGTAACAACTCACCTAGGCAGGCGCCTTCAGTAACAACTCACCTAGGCAGGCGCCTTCAGTAACAACTCACCTAGGCAGGCGCCTTCAGTAACAACTCACCTAGGCAGGCGCCTTCAGTAACAACTCACCTAGGCAGGCGCCTTCAGTAACAACTCACCTAGGCAGGCGCCTTCAGTAACAACTCACCTAGGCAGGCGCCTTCAGTAACAACTCACCTAGGCAGGCGCCTTCAGTAACAACTCACCTAGGCAGGCGCCTTCAGTAACAACTCACCTAGGCAGGCGCCTTCAGTAACAACTCACCTAGGCAGGCGCCTTCAGTAACAACTCACCTAGGCAGGCGCCTTCAGTAACAACTCACCTAGGCAGGCGCCTTCAGTAACAACTCACCTAGGCAGGCGCCTTCAGTAACAACTCACCTAGGCAGGCGCCTTCAGTAACAACTCACCTAGGCAGGCGCCTTCAGTAACAACTCACCTAGGCAGGCGCCTTCAGTAACAACTCACCTAGGCAGGCGCCTTCAGTAACAACTCACCTAGGCAGGCGCCTTCAGTAACAACTCACCTAGGCAGGCGCCTTCAGTAACAACTCACCTAGGCAGGCGCCTTCAGTAACAACTCACCTAGGCAGGCGCCTTCAGTAACAACTCACCTAGGCAGGCGCCTTCAGTAACAACTCACCTAGGCAGGCGCCTTCAGTAACAACTCACCTAGGCAGGCGCCTTCAGTAACAACTCACCTAGGCAGGCGCCTTCAGTAACAACTCACCTAGGCAGGCGCCTTCAGTAACAACTCACCTAGGCAGGCGCCTTCAGTAACAACTCACCTAGGCAGGCGCCTTCAGTAACAACTCACCTAGGCAGGCGCCTTCAGTAACAACTCACCTAGGCAGGCGCCTTCAGTAACAACTCACCTAGGCAGGCGCCTTCAGTAACAACTCACCTAGGCAGGCGCCTTCAGTAACAACTCACCTAGGCAGGCGCCTTCAGTAACAACTCACCTAGGCAGGCGCCTTCAGTAACAACTCACCTAGGCAGGCGCCTTCAGTAACAACTCACCTAGGCAGGCGCCTTCAGTAACAACTCACCTAGGCAGGCGCCTTCAGTAACAACTCACCTAGGCAGGCGCCTTCAGTAACAACTCACCTAGGCAGGCGCCTTCAGTAACAACTCACCTAGGCAGGCGCCTTCAGTAACAACTCACCTAGGCAGGCGCCTTCAGTAACAACTCACCTAGGCAGGCGCCTTCAGTAACAACTCACCTAGGCAGGCGCCTTCAGTAACAACTCACCTAGGCAGGCGCCTTCAGTAACAACTCACCTAGGCAGGCGCCTTCAGTAACAACTCACCTAGGCAGGCGCCTTCAGTAACAACTCACCTAGGCAGGCGCCTTCAGTAACAACTCACCTAGGCAGGCGCCTTCAGTAACAACTCACCTAGGCAGGCGCCTTCAGTAACAACTCACCTAGGCAGGCGCCTTCAGTAACAACTCACCTAGGCAGGCGCCTTCAGTAACAACTCACCTAGGCAGGCGCCTTCAGTAACAACTCACCTAGGCAGGCGCCTTCAGTAACAACTCACCTAGGCAGGCGCCTTCAGTAACAACTCACCTAGGCAGGCGCCTTCAGTAACAACTCACCTAGGCAGGCGCCTTCAGTAACAACTCACCTAGGCAGGCGCCTTCAGTAACAACTCACCTAGGCAGGCGCCTTCAGTAACAACTCACCTAGGCAGGCGCCTTCAGTAACAACTCACCTAGGCAGGCGCCTTCAGTAACAACTCACCTAGGCAGGCGCCTTCAGTAACAACTCACCTAGGCAGGCGCCTTCAGTAACAACTCACCTAGGCAGGCGCCTTCAGTAACAACTCACCTAGGCAGGCGCCTTCAGTAACAACTCACCTAGGCAGGCGCCTTCAGTAACAACTCACCTAGGCAGGCGCCTTCAGTAACAACTCACCTAGGCAGGCGCCTTCAGTAACAACTCACCTAGGCAGGCGCCTTCAGTAACAACTCACCTAGGCAGGCGCCTTCAGTAACAACTCACCTAGGCAGGCGCCTTCAGTAACAACTCACCTAGGCAGGCGCCTTCAGTAACAACTCACCTAGGCAGGCGCCTTCAGTAACAACTCACCTAGGCAGGCGCCTTCAGTAACAACTCACCTAGGCAGGCGCCTTCAGTAACAACTCACCTAGGCAGGCGCCTTCAGTAACAACTCACCTAGGCAGGCGCCTTCAGTAACAACTCACCTAGGCAGGCGCCTTCAGTAACAACTCACCTAGGCAGGCGCCTTCAGTAACAACTCACCTAGGCAGGCGCCTTCAGTAACAACTCACCTAGGCAGGCGCCTTCAGTAACAACTCACCTAGGCAGGCGCCTTCAGTAACAACTCACCTAGGCAGGCGCCTTCAGTAACAACTCACCTAGGCAGGCGCCTTCAGTAACAACTCACCTAGGCAGGCGCCTTCAGTAACAACTCACCTAGGCAGGCGCCTTCAGTAACAACTCACCTAGGCAGGCGCCTTCAGTAACAACTCACCTAGGCAGGCGCCTTCAGTAACAACTCACCTAGGCAGGCGCCTTCAGTAACAACTCACCTAGGCAGGCGCCTTCAGTAACAACTCACCTAGGCAGGCGCCTTCAGTAACAACTCACCTAGGCAGGCGCCTTCAGTAACAACTCACCTAGGCAGGCGCCTTCAGTAACAACTCACCTAGGCAGGCGCCTTCAGTAACAACTCACCTAGGCAGGCGCCTTCAGTAACAACTCACCTAGGCAGGCGCCTTCAGTAACAACTCACCTAGGCAGGCGCCTTCAGTAACAACTCACCTAGGCAGGCGCCTTCAGTAACAACTCACCTAGGCAGGCGCCTTCAGTAACAACTCACCTAGGCAGGCGCCTTCAGTAACAACTCACCTAGGCAGGCGCCTTCAGTAACAACTCACCTAGGCAGGCGCCTTCAGTAACAACTCACCTAGGCAGGCGCCTTCAGTAACAACTCACCTAGGCAGGCGCCTTCAGTAACAACTCACCTAGGCAGGCGCCTTCAGTAACAACTCACCTAGGCAGGCGCCTTCAGTAACAACTCACCTAGGCAGGCGCCTTCAGTAACAACTCACCTAGGCAGGCGCCTTCAGTAACAACTCACCTAGGCAGGCGCCTTCAGTAACAACTCACCTAGGCAGGCGCCTTCAGTAACAACTCACCTAGGCAGGCGCCTTCAGTAACAACTCACCTAGGCAGGCGCCTTCAGTAACAACTCACCTAGGCAGGCGCCTTCAGTAACAACTCACCTAGGCAGGCGCCTTCAGTAACAACTCACCTAGGCAGGCGCCTTCAGTAACAACTCACCTAGGCAGGCGCCTTCAGTAACAACTCACCTAGGCAGGCGCCTTCAGTAACAACTCACCTAGGCAGGCGCCTTCAGTAACAACTCACCTAGGCAGGCGCCTTCAGTAACAACTCACCTAGGCAGGCGCCTTCAGTAACAACTCACCTAGGCAGGCGCCTTCAGTAACAACTCACCTAGGCAGGCGCCTTCAGTAACAACTCACCTAGGCAGGCGCCTTCAGTAACAACTCACCTAGGCAGGCGCCTTCAGTAACAACTCACCTAGGCAGGCGCCTTCAGTAACAACTCACCTAGGCAGGCGCCTTCAGTAACAACTCACCTAGGCAGGCGCCTTCAGTAACAACTCACCTAGGCAGGCGCCTTCAGTAACAACTCACCTAGGCAGGCGCCTTCAGTAACAACTCACCTAGGCAGGCGCCTTCAGTAACAACTCACCTAGGCAGGCGCCTTCAGTAACAACTCACCTAGGCAGGCGCCTTCAGTAACAACTCACCTAGGCAGGCGCCTTCAGTAACAACTCACCTAGGCAGGCGCCTTCAGTAACAACTCACCTAGGCAGGCGCCTTCAGTAACAACTCACCTAGGCAGGCGCCTTCAGTAACAACTCACCTAGGCAGGCGCCTTCAGTAACAACTCACCTAGGCAGGCGCCTTCAGTAACAACTCACCTAGGCAGGCGCCTTCAGTAACAACTCACCTAGGCAGGCGCCTTCAGTAACAACTCACCTAGGCAGGCGCCTTCAGTAACAACTCACCTAGGCAGGCGCCTTCAGTAACAACTCACCTAGGCAGGCGCCTTCAGTAACAACTCACCTAGGCAGGCGCCTTCAGTAACAACTCACCTAGGCAGGCGCCTTCAGTAACAACTCACCTAGGCAGGCGCCTTCAGTAACAACTCACCTAGGCAGGCGCCTTCAGTAACAACTCACCTAGGCAGGCGCCTTCAGTAACAACTCACCTAGGCAGGCGCCTTCAGTAACAACTCACCTAGGCAGGCGCCTTCAGTAACAACTCACCTAGGCAGGCGCCTTCAGTAACAACTCACCTAGGCAGGCGCCTTCAGTAACAACTCACCTAGGCAGGCGCCTTCAGTAACAACTCACCTAGGCAGGCGCCTTCAGTAACAACTCACCTAGGCAGGCGCCTTCAGTAACAACTCACCTAGGCAGGCGCCTTCAGTAACAACTCACCTAGGCAGGCGCCTTCAGTAACAACTCACCTAGGCAGGCGCCTTCAGTAACAACTCACCTAGGCAGGCGCCTTCAGTAACAACTCACCTAGGCAGGCGCCTTCAGTAACAACTCACCTAGGCAGGCGCCTTCAGTAACAACTCACCTAGGCAGGCGCCTTCAGTAACAACTCACCTAGGCAGGCGCCTTCAGTAACAACTCACCTAGGCAGGCGCCTTCAGTAACAACTCACCTAGGCAGGCGCCTTCAGTAACAACTCACCTAGGCAGGCGCCTTCAGTAACAACTCACCTAGGCAGGCGCCTTCAGTAACAACTCACCTAGGCAGGCGCCTTCAGTAACAACTCACCTAGGCAGGCGCCTTCAGTAACAACTCACCTAGGCAGGCGCCTTCAGTAACAACTCACCTAGGCAGGCGCCTTCAGTAACAACTCACCTAGGCAGGCGCCTTCAGTAACAACTCACCTAGGCAGGCGCCTTCAGTAACAACTCACCTAGGCAGGCGCCTTCAGTAACAACTCACCTAGGCAGGCGCCTTCAGTAACAACTCACCTAGGCAGGCGCCTTCAGTAACAACTCACCTAGGCAGGCGCCTTCAGTAACAACTCACCTAGGCAGGCGCCTTCAGTAACAACTCACCTAGGCAGGCGCCTTCAGTAACAACTCACCTAGGCAGGCGCCTTCAGTAACAACTCACCTAGGCAGGCGCCTTCAGTAACAACTCACCTAGGCAGGCGCCTTCAGTAACAACTCACCTAGGCAGGCGCCTTCAGTAACAACTCACCTAGGCAGGCGCCTTCAGTAACAACTCACCTAGGCAGGCGCCTTCAGTAACAACTCACCTAGGCAGGCGCCTTCAGTAACAACTCACCTAGGCAGGCGCCTTCAGTAACAACTCACCTAGGCAGGCGCCTTCAGTAACAACTCACCTAGGCAGGCGCCTTCAGTAACAACTCACCTAGGCAGGCGCCTTCAGTAACAACTCACCTAGGCAGGCGCCTTCAGTAACAACTCACCTAGGCAGGCGCCTTCAGTAACAACTCACCTAGGCAGGCGCCTTCAGTAACAACTCACCTAGGCAGGCGCCTTCAGTAACAACTCACCTAGGCAGGCGCCTTCAGTAACAACTCACCTAGGCAGGCGCCTTCAGTAACAACTCACCTAGGCAGGCGCCTTCAGTAACAACTCACCTAGGCAGGCGCCTTCAGTAACAACTCACCTAGGCAGGCGCCTTCAGTAACAACTCACCTAGGCAGGCGCCTTCAGTAACAACTCACCTAGGCAGGCGCCTTCAGTAACAACTCACCTAGGCAGGCGCCTTCAGTAACAACTCACCTAGGCAGGCGCCTTCAGTAACAACTCACCTAGGCAGGCGCCTTCAGTAACAACTCACCTAGGCAGGCGCCTTCAGTAACAACTCACCTAGGCAGGCGCCTTCAGTAACAACTCACCTAGGCAGGCGCCTTCAGTAACAACTCACCTAGGCAGGCGCCTTCAGTAACAACTCACCTAGGCAGGCGCCTTCAGTAACAACTCACCTAGGCAGGCGCCTTCAGTAACAACTCACCTAGGCAGGCGCCTTCAGTAACAACTCACCTAGGCAGGCGCCTTCAGTAACAACTCACCTAGGCAGGCGCCTTCAGTAACAACTCACCTAGGCAGGCGCCTTCAGTAACAACTCACCTAGGCAGGCGCCTTCAGTAACAACTCACCTAGGCAGGCGCCTTCAGTAACAACTCACCTAGGCAGGCGCCTTCAGTAACAACTCACCTAGGCAGGCGCCTTCAGTAACAACTCACCTAGGCAGGCGCCTTCAGTAACAACTCACCTAGGCAGGCGCCTTCAGTAACAACTCACCTAGGCAGGCGCCTTCAGTAACAACTCACCTAGGCAGGCGCCTTCAGTAACAACTCACCTAGGCAGGCGCCTTCAGTAACAACTCACCTAGGCAGGCGCCTTCAGTAACAACTCACCTAGGCAGGCGCCTTCAGTAACAACTCACCTAGGCAGGCGCCTTCAGTAACAACTCACCTAGGCAGGCGCCTTCAGTAACAACTCACCTAGGCAGGCGCCTTCAGTAACAACTCACCTAGGCAGGCGCCTTCAGTAACAACTCACCTAGGCAGGCGCCTTCAGTAACAACTCACCTAGGCAGGCGCCTTCAGTAACAACTCACCTAGGCAGGCGCCTTCAGTAACAACTCACCTAGGCAGGCGCCTTCAGTAACAACTCACCTAGGCAGGCGCCTTCAGTAACAACTCACCTAGGCAGGCGCCTTCAGTAACAACTCACCTAGGCAGGCGCCTTCAGTAACAACTCACCTAGGCAGGCGCCTTCAGTAACAACTCACCTAGGCAGGCGCCTTCAGTAACAACTCACCTAGGCAGGCGCCTTCAGTAACAACTCACCTAGGCAGGCGCCTTCAGTAACAACTCACCTAGGCAGGCGCCTTCAGTAACAACTCACCTAGGCAGGCGCCTTCAGTAACAACTCACCTAGGCAGGCGCCTTCAGTAACAACTCACCTAGGCAGGCGCCTTCAGTAACAACTCACCTAGGCAGGCGCCTTCAGTAACAACTCACCTAGGCAGGCGCCTTCAGTAACAACTCACCTAGGCAGGCGCCTTCAGTAACAACTCACCTAGGCAGGCGCCTTCAGTAACAACTCACCTAGGCAGGCGCCTTCAGTAACAACTCACCTAGGCAGGCGCCTTCAGTAACAACTCACCTAGGCAGGCGCCTTCAGTAACAACTCACCTAGGCAGGCGCCTTCAGTAACAACTCACCTAGGCAGGCGCCTTCAGTAACAACTCACCTAGGCAGGCGCCTTCAGTAACAACTCACCTAGGCAGGCGCCTTCAGTAACAACTCACCTAGGCAGGCGCCTTCAGTAACAACTCACCTAGGCAGGCGCCTTCAGTAACAACTCACCTAGGCAGGCGCCTTCAGTAACAACTCACCTAGGCAGGCGCCTTCAGTAACAACTCACCTAGGCAGGCGCCTTCAGTAACAACTCACCTAGGCAGGCGCCTTCAGTAACAACTCACCTAGGCAGGCGCCTTCAGTAACAACTCACCTAGGCAGGCGCCTTCAGTAACAACTCACCTAGGCAGGCGCCTTCAGTAACAACTCACCTAGGCAGGCGCCTTCAGTAACAACTCACCTAGGCAGGCGCCTTCAGTAACAACTCACCTAGGCAGGCGCCTTCAGTAACAACTCACCTAGGCAGGCGCCTTCAGTAACAACTCACCTAGGCAGGCGCCTTCAGTAACAACTCACCTAGGCAGGCGCCTTCAGTAACAACTCACCTAGGCAGGCGCCTTCAGTAACAACTCACCTAGGCAGGCGCCTTCAGTAACAACTCACCTAGGCAGGCGCCTTCAGTAACAACTCACCTAGGCAGGCGCCTTCAGTAACAACTCACCTAGGCAGGCGCCTTCAGTAACAACTCACCTAGGCAGGCGCCTTCAGTAACAACTCACCTAGGCAGGCGCCTTCAGTAACAACTCACCTAGGCAGGCGCCTTCAGTAACAACTCACCTAGGCAGGCGCCTTCAGTAACAACTCACCTAGGCAGGCGCCTTCAGTAACAACTCACCTAGGCAGGCGCCTTCAGTAACAACTCACCTAGGCAGGCGCCTTCAGTAACAACTCACCTAGGCAGGCGCCTTCAGTAACAACTCACCTAGGCAGGCGCCTTCAGTAACAACTCACCTAGGCAGGCGCCTTCAGTAACAACTCACCTAGGCAGGCGCCTTCAGTAACAACTCACCTAGGCAGGCGCCTTCAGTAACAACTCACCTAGGCAGGCGCCTTCAGTAACAACTCACCTAGGCAGGCGCCTTCAGTAACAACTCACCTAGGCAGGCGCCTTCAGTAACAACTCACCTAGGCAGGCGCCTTCAGTAACAACTCACCTAGGCAGGCGCCTTCAGTAACAACTCACCTAGGCAGGCGCCTTCAGTAACAACTCACCTAGGCAGGCGCCTTCAGTAACAACTCACCTAGGCAGGCGCCTTCAGTAACAACTCACCTAGGCAGGCGCCTTCAGTAACAACTCACCTAGGCAGGCGCCTTCAGTAACAACTCACCTAGGCAGGCGCCTTCAGTAACAACTCACCTAGGCAGGCGCCTTCAGTAACAACTCACCTAGGCAGGCGCCTTCAGTAACAACTCACCTAGGCAGGCGCCTTCAGTAACAACTCACCTAGGCAGGCGCCTTCAGTAACAACTCACCTAGGCAGGCGCCTTCAGTAACAACTCACCTAGGCAGGCGCCTTCAGTAACAACTCACCTAGGCAGGCGCCTTCAGTAACAACTCACCTAGGCAGGCGCCTTCAGTAACAACTCACCTAGGCAGGCGCCTTCAGTAACAACTCACCTAGGCAGGCGCCTTCAGTAACAACTCACCTAGGCAGGCGCCTTCAGTAACAACTCACCTAGGCAGGCGCCTTCAGTAACAACTCACCTAGGCAGGCGCCTTCAGTAACAACTCACCTAGGCAGGCGCCTTCAGTAACAACTCACCTAGGCAGGCGCCTTCAGTAACAACTCACCTAGGCAGGCGCCTTCAGTAACAACTCACCTAGGCAGGCGCCTTCAGTAACAACTCACCTAGGCAGGCGCCTTCAGTAACAACTCACCTAGGCAGGCGCCTTCAGTAACAACTCACCTAGGCAGGCGCCTTCAGTAACAACTCACCTAGGCAGGCGCCTTCAGTAACAACTCACCTAGGCAGGCGCCTTCAGTAACAACTCACCTAGGCAGGCGCCTTCAGTAACAACTCACCTAGGCAGGCGCCTTCAGTAACAACTCACCTAGGCAGGCGCCTTCAGTAACAACTCACCTAGGCAGGCGCCTTCAGTAACAACTCACCTAGGCAGGCGCCTTCAGTAACAACTCACCTAGGCAGGCGCCTTCAGTAACAACTCACCTAGGCAGGCGCCTTCAGTAACAACTCACCTAGGCAGGCGCCTTCAGTAACAACTCACCTAGGCAGGCGCCTTCAGTAACAACTCACCTAGGCAGGCGCCTTCAGTAACAACTCACCTAGGCAGGCGCCTTCAGTAACAACTCACCTAGGCAGGCGCCTTCAGTAACAACTCACCTAGGCAGGCGCCTTCAGTAACAACTCACCTAGGCAGGCGCCTTCAGTAACAACTCACCTAGGCAGGCGCCTTCAGTAACAACTCACCTAGGCAGGCGCCTTCAGTAACAACTCACCTAGGCAGGCGCCTTCAGTAACAACTCACCTAGGCAGGCGCCTTCAGTAACAACTCACCTAGGCAGGCGCCTTCAGTAACAACTCACCTAGGCAGGCGCCTTCAGTAACAACTCACCTAGGCAGGCGCCTTCAGTAACAACTCACCTAGGCAGGCGCCTTCAGTAACAACTCACCTAGGCAGGCGCCTTCAGTAACAACTCACCTAGGCAGGCGCCTTCAGTAACAACTCACCTAGGCAGGCGCCTTCAGTAACAACTCACCTAGGCAGGCGCCTTCAGTAACAACTCACCTAGGCAGGCGCCTTCAGTAACAACTCACCTAGGCAGGCGCCTTCAGTAACAACTCACCTAGGCAGGCGCCTTCAGTAACAACTCACCTAGGCAGGCGCCTTCAGTAACAACTCACCTAGGCAGGCGCCTTCAGTAACAACTCACCTAGGCAGGCGCCTTCAGTAACAACTCACCTAGGCAGGCGCCTTCAGTAACAACTCACCTAGGCAGGCGCCTTCAGTAACAACTCACCTAGGCAGGCGCCTTCAGTAACAACTCACCTAGGCAGGCGCCTTCAGTAACAACTCACCTAGGCAGGCGCCTTCAGTAACAACTCACCTAGGCAGGCGCCTTCAGTAACAACTCACCTAGGCAGGCGCCTTCAGTAACAACTCACCTAGGCAGGCGCCTTCAGTAACAACTCACCTAGGCAGGCGCCTTCAGTAACAACTCACCTAGGCAGGCGCCTTCAGTAACAACTCACCTAGGCAGGCGCCTTCAGTAACAACTCACCTAGGCAGGCGCCTTCAGTAACAACTCACCTAGGCAGGCGCCTTCAGTAACAACTCACCTAGGCAGGCGCCTTCAGTAACAACTCACCTAGGCAGGCGCCTTCAGTAACAACTCACCTAGGCAGGCGCCTTCAGTAACAACTCACCTAGGCAGGCGCCTTCAGTAACAACTCACCTAGGCAGGCGCCTTCAGTAACAACTCACCTAGGCAGGCGCCTTCAGTAACAACTCACCTAGGCAGGCGCCTTCAGTAACAACTCACCTAGGCAGGCGCCTTCAGTAACAACTCACCTAGGCAGGCGCCTTCAGTAACAACTCACCTAGGCAGGCGCCTTCAGTAACAACTCACCTAGGCAGGCGCCTTCAGTAACAACTCACCTAGGCAGGCGCCTTCAGTAACAACTCACCTAGGCAGGCGCCTTCAGTAACAACTCACCTAGGCAGGCGCCTTCAGTAACAACTCACCTAGGCAGGCGCCTTCAGTAACAACTCACCTAGGCAGGCGCCTTCAGTAACAACTCACCTAGGCAGGCGCCTTCAGTAACAACTCACCTAGGCAGGCGCCTTCAGTAACAACTCACCTAGGCAGGCGCCTTCAGTAACAACTCACCTAGGCAGGCGCCTTCAGTAACAACTCACCTAGGCAGGCGCCTTCAGTAACAACTCACCTAGGCAGGCGCCTTCAGTAACAACTCACCTAGGCAGGCGCCTTCAGTAACAACTCACCTAGGCAGGCGCCTTCAGTAACAACTCACCTAGGCAGGCGCCTTCAGTAACAACTCACCTAGGCAGGCGCCTTCAGTAACAACTCACCTAGGCAGGCGCCTTCAGTAACAACTCACCTAGGCAGGCGCCTTCAGTAACAACTCACCTAGGCAGGCGCCTTCAGTAACAACTCACCTAGGCAGGCGCCTTCAGTAACAACTCACCTAGGCAGGCGCCTTCAGTAACAACTCACCTAGGCAGGCGCCTTCAGTAACAACTCACCTAGGCAGGCGCCTTCAGTAACAACTCACCTAGGCAGGCGCCTTCAGTAACAACTCACCTAGGCAGGCGCCTTCAGTAACAACTCACCTAGGCAGGCGCCTTCAGTAACAACTCACCTAGGCAGGCGCCTTCAGTAACAACTCACCTAGGCAGGCGCCTTCAGTAACAACTCACCTAGGCAGGCGCCTTCAGTAACAACTCACCTAGGCAGGCGCCTTCAGTAACAACTCACCTAGGCAGGCGCCTTCAGTAACAACTCACCTAGGCAGGCGCCTTCAGTAACAACTCACCTAGGCAGGCGCCTTCAGTAACAACTCACCTAGGCAGGCGCCTTCAGTAACAACTCACCTAGGCAGGCGCCTTCAGTAACAACTCACCTAGGCAGGCGCCTTCAGTAACAACTCACCTAGGCAGGCGCCTTCAGTAACAACTCACCTAGGCAGGCGCCTTCAGTAACAACTCACCTAGGCAGGCGCCTTCAGTAACAACTCACCTAGGCAGGCGCCTTCAGTAACAACTCACCTAGGCAGGCGCCTTCAGTAACAACTCACCTAGGCAGGCGCCTTCAGTAACAACTCACCTAGGCAGGCGCCTTCAGTAACAACTCACCTAGGCAGGCGCCTTCAGTAACAACTCACCTAGGCAGGCGCCTTCAGTAACAACTCACCTAGGCAGGCGCCTTCAGTAACAACTCACCTAGGCAGGCGCCTTCAGTAACAACTCACCTAGGCAGGCGCCTTCAGTAACAACTCACCTAGGCAGGCGCCTTCAGTAACAACTCACCTAGGCAGGCGCCTTCAGTAACAACTCACCTAGGCAGGCGCCTTCAGTAACAACTCACCTAGGCAGGCGCCTTCAGTAACAACTCACCTAGGCAGGCGCCTTCAGTAACAACTCACCTAGGCAGGCGCCTTCAGTAACAACTCACCTAGGCAGGCGCCTTCAGTAACAACTCACCTAGGCAGGCGCCTTCAGTAACAACTCACCTAGGCAGGCGCCTTCAGTAACAACTCACCTAGGCAGGCGCCTTCAGTAACAACTCACCTAGGCAGGCGCCTTCAGTAACAACTCACCTAGGCAGGCGCCTTCAGTAACAACTCACCTAGGCAGGCGCCTTCAGTAACAACTCACCTAGGCAGGCGCCTTCAGTAACAACTCACCTAGGCAGGCGCCTTCAGTAACAACTCACCTAGGCAGGCGCCTTCAGTAACAACTCACCTAGGCAGGCGCCTTCAGTAACAACTCACCTAGGCAGGCGCCTTCAGTAACAACTCACCTAGGCAGGCGCCTTCAGTAACAACTCACCTAGGCAGGCGCCTTCAGTAACAACTCACCTAGGCAGGCGCCTTCAGTAACAACTCACCTAGGCAGGCGCCTTCAGTAACAACTCACCTAGGCAGGCGCCTTCAGTAACAACTCACCTAGGCAGGCGCCTTCAGTAACAACTCACCTAGGCAGGCGCCTTCAGTAACAACTCACCTAGGCAGGCGCCTTCAGTAACAACTCACCTAGGCAGGCGCCTTCAGTAACAACTCACCTAGGCAGGCGCCTTCAGTAACAACTCACCTAGGCAGGCGCCTTCAGTAACAACTCACCTAGGCAGGCGCCTTCAGTAACAACTCACCTAGGCAGGCGCCTTCAGTAACAACTCACCTAGGCAGGCGCCTTCAGTAACAACTCACCTAGGCAGGCGCCTTCAGTAACAACTCACCTAGGCAGGCGCCTTCAGTAACAACTCACCTAGGCAGGCGCCTTCAGTAACAACTCACCTAGGCAGGCGCCTTCAGTAACAACTCACCTAGGCAGGCGCCTTCAGTAACAACTCACCTAGGCAGGCGCCTTCAGTAACAACTCACCTAGGCAGGCGCCTTCAGTAACAACTCACCTAGGCAGGCGCCTTCAGTAACAACTCACCTAGGCAGGCGCCTTCAGTAACAACTCACCTAGGCAGGCGCCTTCAGTAACAACTCACCTAGGCAGGCGCCTTCAGTAACAACTCACCTAGGCAGGCGCCTTCAGTAACAACTCACCTAGGCAGGCGCCTTCAGTAACAACTCACCTAGGCAGGCGCCTTCAGTAACAACTCACCTAGGCAGGCGCCTTCAGTAACAACTCACCTAGGCAGGCGCCTTCAGTAACAACTCACCTAGGCAGGCGCCTTCAGTAACAACTCACCTAGGCAGGCGCCTTCAGTAACAACTCACCTAGGCAGGCGCCTTCAGTAACAACTCACCTAGGCAGGCGCCTTCAGTAACAACTCACCTAGGCAGGCGCCTTCAGTAACAACTCACCTAGGCAGGCGCCTTCAGTAACAACTCACCTAGGCAGGCGCCTTCAGTAACAACTCACCTAGGCAGGCGCCTTCAGTAACAACTCACCTAGGCAGGCGCCTTCAGTAACAACTCACCTAGGCAGGCGCCTTCAGTAACAACTCACCTAGGCAGGCGCCTTCAGTAACAACTCACCTAGGCAGGCGCCTTCAGTAACAACTCACCTAGGCAGGCGCCTTCAGTAACAACTCACCTAGGCAGGCGCCTTCAGTAACAACTCACCTAGGCAGGCGCCTTCAGTAACAACTCACCTAGGCAGGCGCCTTCAGTAACAACTCACCTAGGCAGGCGCCTTCAGTAACAACTCACCTAGGCAGGCGCCTTCAGTAACAACTCACCTAGGCAGGCGCCTTCAGTAACAACTCACCTAGGCAGGCGCCTTCAGTAACAACTCACCTAGGCAGGCGCCTTCAGTAACAACTCACCTAGGCAGGCGCCTTCAGTAACAACTCACCTAGGCAGGCGCCTTCAGTAACAACTCACCTAGGCAGGCGCCTTCAGTAACAACTCACCTAGGCAGGCGCCTTCAGTAACAACTCACCTAGGCAGGCGCCTTCAGTAACAACTCACCTAGGCAGGCGCCTTCAGTAACAACTCACCTAGGCAGGCGCCTTCAGTAACAACTCACCTAGGCAGGCGCCTTCAGTAACAACTCACCTAGGCAGGCGCCTTCAGTAACAACTCACCTAGGCAGGCGCCTTCAGTAACAACTCACCTAGGCAGGCGCCTTCAGTAACAACTCACCTAGGCAGGCGCCTTCAGTAACAACTCACCTAGGCAGGCGCCTTCAGTAACAACTCACCTAGGCAGGCGCCTTCAGTAACAACTCACCTAGGCAGGCGCCTTCAGTAACAACTCACCTAGGCAGGCGCCTTCAGTAACAACTCACCTAGGCAGGCGCCTTCAGTAACAACTCACCTAGGCAGGCGCCTTCAGTAACAACTCACCTAGGCAGGCGCCTTCAGTAACAACTCACCTAGGCAGGCGCCTTCAGTAACAACTCACCTAGGCAGGCGCCTTCAGTAACAACTCACCTAGGCAGGCGCCTTCAGTAACAACTCACCTAGGCAGGCGCCTTCAGTAACAACTCACCTAGGCAGGCGCCTTCAGTAACAACTCACCTAGGCAGGCGCCTTCAGTAACAACTCACCTAGGCAGGCGCCTTCAGTAACAACTCACCTAGGCAGGCGCCTTCAGTAACAACTCACCTAGGCAGGCGCCTTCAGTAACAACTCACCTAGGCAGGCGCCTTCAGTAACAACTCACCTAGGCAGGCGCCTTCAGTAACAACTCACCTAGGCAGGCGCCTTCAGTAACAACTCACCTAGGCAGGCGCCTTCAGTAACAACTCACCTAGGCAGGCGCCTTCAGTAACAACTCACCTAGGCAGGCGCCTTCAGTAACAACTCACCTAGGCAGGCGCCTTCAGTAACAACTCACCTAGGCAGGCGCCTTCAGTAACAACTCACCTAGGCAGGCGCCTTCAGTAACAACTCACCTAGGCAGGCGCCTTCAGTAACAACTCACCTAGGCAGGCGCCTTCAGTAACAACTCACCTAGGCAGGCGCCTTCAGTAACAACTCACCTAGGCAGGCGCCTTCAGTAACAACTCACCTAGGCAGGCGCCTTCAGTAACAACTCACCTAGGCAGGCGCCTTCAGTAACAACTCACCTAGGCAGGCGCCTTCAGTAACAACTCACCTAGGCAGGCGCCTTCAGTAACAACTCACCTAGGCAGGCGCCTTCAGTAACAACTCACCTAGGCAGGCGCCTTCAGTAACAACTCACCTAGGCAGGCGCCTTCAGTAACAACTCACCTAGGCAGGCGCCTTCAGTAACAACTCACCTAGGCAGGCGCCTTCAGTAACAACTCACCTAGGCAGGCGCCTTCAGTAACAACTCACCTAGGCAGGCGCCTTCAGTAACAACTCACCTAGGCAGGCGCCTTCAGTAACAACTCACCTAGGCAGGCGCCTTCAGTAACAACTCACCTAGGCAGGCGCCTTCAGTAACAACTCACCTAGGCAGGCGCCTTCAGTAACAACTCACCTAGGCAGGCGCCTTCAGTAACAACTCACCTAGGCAGGCGCCTTCAGTAACAACTCACCTAGGCAGGCGCCTTCAGTAACAACTCACCTAGGCAGGCGCCTTCAGTAACAACTCACCTAGGCAGGCGCCTTCAGTAACAACTCACCTAGGCAGGCGCCTTCAGTAACAACTCACCTAGGCAGGCGCCTTCAGTAACAACTCACCTAGGCAGGCGCCTTCAGTAACAACTCACCTAGGCAGGCGCCTTCAGTAACAACTCACCTAGGCAGGCGCCTTCAGTAACAACTCACCTAGGCAGGCGCCTTCAGTAACAACTCACCTAGGCAGGCGCCTTCAGTAACAACTCACCTAGGCAGGCGCCTTCAGTAACAACTCACCTAGGCAGGCGCCTTCAGTAACAACTCACCTAGGCAGGCGCCTTCAGTAACAACTCACCTAGGCAGGCGCCTTCAGTAACAACTCACCTAGGCAGGCGCCTTCAGTAACAACTCACCTAGGCAGGCGCCTTCAGTAACAACTCACCTAGGCAGGCGCCTTCAGTAACAACTCACCTAGGCAGGCGCCTTCAGTAACAACTCACCTAGGCAGGCGCCTTCAGTAACAACTCACCTAGGCAGGCGCCTTCAGTAACAACTCACCTAGGCAGGCGCCTTCAGTAACAACTCACCTAGGCAGGCGCCTTCAGTAACAACTCACCTAGGCAGGCGCCTTCAGTAACAACTCACCTAGGCAGGCGCCTTCAGTAACAACTCACCTAGGCAGGCGCCTTCAGTAACAACTCACCTAGGCAGGCGCCTTCAGTAACAACTCACCTAGGCAGGCGCCTTCAGTAACAACTCACCTAGGCAGGCGCCTTCAGTAACAACTCACCTAGGCAGGCGCCTTCAGTAACAACTCACCTAGGCAGGCGCCTTCAGTAACAACTCACCTAGGCAGGCGCCTTCAGTAACAACTCACCTAGGCAGGCGCCTTCAGTAACAACTCACCTAGGCAGGCGCCTTCAGTAACAACTCACCTAGGCAGGCGCCTTCAGTAACAACTCACCTAGGCAGGCGCCTTCAGTAACAACTCACCTAGGCAGGCGCCTTCAGTAACAACTCACCTAGGCAGGCGCCTTCAGTAACAACTCACCTAGGCAGGCGCCTTCAGTAACAACTCACCTAGGCAGGCGCCTTCAGTAACAACTCACCTAGGCAGGCGCCTTCAGTAACAACTCACCTAGGCAGGCGCCTTCAGTAACAACTCACCTAGGCAGGCGCCTTCAGTAACAACTCACCTAGGCAGGCGCCTTCAGTAACAACTCACCTAGGCAGGCGCCTTCAGTAACAACTCACCTAGGCAGGCGCCTTCAGTAACAACTCACCTAGGCAGGCGCCTTCAGTAACAACTCACCTAGGCAGGCGCCTTCAGTAACAACTCACCTAGGCAGGCGCCTTCAGTAACAACTCACCTAGGCAGGCGCCTTCAGTAACAACTCACCTAGGCAGGCGCCTTCAGTAACAACTCACCTAGGCAGGCGCCTTCAGTAACAACTCACCTAGGCAGGCGCCTTCAGTAACAACTCACCTAGGCAGGCGCCTTCAGTAACAACTCACCTAGGCAGGCGCCTTCAGTAACAACTCACCTAGGCAGGCGCCTTCAGTAACAACTCACCTAGGCAGGCGCCTTCAGTAACAACTCACCTAGGCAGGCGCCTTCAGTAACAACTCACCTAGGCAGGCGCCTTCAGTAACAACTCACCTAGGCAGGCGCCTTCAGTAACAACTCACCTAGGCAGGCGCCTTCAGTAACAACTCACCTAGGCAGGCGCCTTCAGTAACAACTCACCTAGGCAGGCGCCTTCAGTAACAACTCACCTAGGCAGGCGCCTTCAGTAACAACTCACCTAGGCAGGCGCCTTCAGTAACAACTCACCTAGGCAGGCGCCTTCAGTAACAACTCACCTAGGCAGGCGCCTTCAGTAACAACTCACCTAGGCAGGCGCCTTCAGTAACAACTCACCTAGGCAGGCGCCTTCAGTAACAACTCACCTAGGCAGGCGCCTTCAGTAACAACTCACCTAGGCAGGCGCCTTCAGTAACAACTCACCTAGGCAGGCGCCTTCAGTAACAACTCACCTAGGCAGGCGCCTTCAGTAACAACTCACCTAGGCAGGCGCCTTCAGTAACAACTCACCTAGGCAGGCGCCTTCAGTAACAACTCACCTAGGCAGGCGCCTTCAGTAACAACTCACCTAGGCAGGCGCCTTCAGTAACAACTCACCTAGGCAGGCGCCTTCAGTAACAACTCACCTAGGCAGGCGCCTTCAGTAACAACTCACCTAGGCAGGCGCCTTCAGTAACAACTCACCTAGGCAGGCGCCTTCAGTAACAACTCACCTAGGCAGGCGCCTTCAGTAACAACTCACCTAGGCAGGCGCCTTCAGTAACAACTCACCTAGGCAGGCGCCTTCAGTAACAACTCACCTAGGCAGGCGCCTTCAGTAACAACTCACCTAGGCAGGCGCCTTCAGTAACAACTCACCTAGGCAGGCGCCTTCAGTAACAACTCACCTAGGCAGGCGCCTTCAGTAACAACTCACCTAGGCAGGCGCCTTCAGTAACAACTCACCTAGGCAGGCGCCTTCAGTAACAACTCACCTAGGCAGGCGCCTTCAGTAACAACTCACCTAGGCAGGCGCCTTCAGTAACAACTCACCTAGGCAGGCGCCTTCAGTAACAACTCACCTAGGCAGGCGCCTTCAGTAACAACTCACCTAGGCAGGCGCCTTCAGTAACAACTCACCTAGGCAGGCGCCTTCAGTAACAACTCACCTAGGCAGGCGCCTTCAGTAACAACTCACCTAGGCAGGCGCCTTCAGTAACAACTCACCTAGGCAGGCGCCTTCAGTAACAACTCACCTAGGCAGGCGCCTTCAGTAACAACTCACCTAGGCAGGCGCCTTCAGTAACAACTCACCTAGGCAGGCGCCTTCAGTAACAACTCACCTAGGCAGGCGCCTTCAGTAACAACTCACCTAGGCAGGCGCCTTCAGTAACAACTCACCTAGGCAGGCGCCTTCAGTAACAACTCACCTAGGCAGGCGCCTTCAGTAACAACTCACCTAGGCAGGCGCCTTCAGTAACAACTCACCTAGGCAGGCGCCTTCAGTAACAACTCACCTAGGCAGGCGCCTTCAGTAACAACTCACCTAGGCAGGCGCCTTCAGTAACAACTCACCTAGGCAGGCGCCTTCAGTAACAACTCACCTAGGCAGGCGCCTTCAGTAACAACTCACCTAGGCAGGCGCCTTCAGTAACAACTCACCTAGGCAGGCGCCTTCAGTAACAACTCACCTAGGCAGGCGCCTTCAGTAACAACTCACCTAGGCAGGCGCCTTCAGTAACAACTCACCTAGGCAGGCGCCTTCAGTAACAACTCACCTAGGCAGGCGCCTTCAGTAACAACTCACCTAGGCAGGCGCCTTCAGTAACAACTCACCTAGGCAGGCGCCTTCAGTAACAACTCACCTAGGCAGGCGCCTTCAGTAACAACTCACCTAGGCAGGCGCCTTCAGTAACAACTCACCTAGGCAGGCGCCTTCAGTAACAACTCACCTAGGCAGGCGCCTTCAGTAACAACTCACCTAGGCAGGCGCCTTCAGTAACAACTCACCTAGGCAGGCGCCTTCAGTAACAACTCACCTAGGCAGGCGCCTTCAGTAACAACTCACCTAGGCAGGCGCCTTCAGTAACAACTCACCTAGGCAGGCGCCTTCAGTAACAACTCACCTAGGCAGGCGCCTTCAGTAACAACTCACCTAGGCAGGCGCCTTCAGTAACAACTCACCTAGGCAGGCGCCTTCAGTAACAACTCACCTAGGCAGGCGCCTTCAGTAACAACTCACCTAGGCAGGCGCCTTCAGTAACAACTCACCTAGGCAGGCGCCTTCAGTAACAACTCACCTAGGCAGGCGCCTTCAGTAACAACTCACCTAGGCAGGCGCCTTCAGTAACAACTCACCTAGGCAGGCGCCTTCAGTAACAACTCACCTAGGCAGGCGCCTTCAGTAACAACTCACCTAGGCAGGCGCCTTCAGTAACAACTCACCTAGGCAGGCGCCTTCAGTAACAACTCACCTAGGCAGGCGCCTTCAGTAACAACTCACCTAGGCAGGCGCCTTCAGTAACAACTCACCTAGGCAGGCGCCTTCAGTAACAACTCACCTAGGCAGGCGCCTTCAGTAACAACTCACCTAGGCAGGCGCCTTCAGTAACAACTCACCTAGGCAGGCGCCTTCAGTAACAACTCACCTAGGCAGGCGCCTTCAGTAACAACTCACCTAGGCAGGCGCCTTCAGTAACAACTCACCTAGGCAGGCGCCTTCAGTAACAACTCACCTAGGCAGGCGCCTTCAGTAACAACTCACCTAGGCAGGCGCCTTCAGTAACAACTCACCTAGGCAGGCGCCTTCAGTAACAACTCACCTAGGCAGGCGCCTTCAGTAACAACTCACCTAGGCAGGCGCCTTCAGTAACAACTCACCTAGGCAGGCGCCTTCAGTAACAACTCACCTAGGCAGGCGCCTTCAGTAACAACTCACCTAGGCAGGCGCCTTCAGTAACAACTCACCTAGGCAGGCGCCTTCAGTAACAACTCACCTAGGCAGGCGCCTTCAGTAACAACTCACCTAGGCAGGCGCCTTCAGTAACAACTCACCTAGGCAGGCGCCTTCAGTAACAACTCACCTAGGCAGGCGCCTTCAGTAACAACTCACCTAGGCAGGCGCCTTCAGTAACAACTCACCTAGGCAGGCGCCTTCAGTAACAACTCACCTAGGCAGGCGCCTTCAGTAACAACTCACCTAGGCAGGCGCCTTCAGTAACAACTCACCTAGGCAGGCGCCTTCAGTAACAACTCACCTAGGCAGGCGCCTTCAGTAACAACTCACCTAGGCAGGCGCCTTCAGTAACAACTCACCTAGGCAGGCGCCTTCAGTAACAACTCACCTAGGCAGGCGCCTTCAGTAACAACTCACCTAGGCAGGCGCCTTCAGTAACAACTCACCTAGGCAGGCGCCTTCAGTAACAACTCACCTAGGCAGGCGCCTTCAGTAACAACTCACCTAGGCAGGCGCCTTCAGTAACAACTCACCTAGGCAGGCGCCTTCAGTAACAACTCACCTAGGCAGGCGCCTTCAGTAACAACTCACCTAGGCAGGCGCCTTCAGTAACAACTCACCTAGGCAGGCGCCTTCAGTAACAACTCACCTAGGCAGGCGCCTTCAGTAACAACTCACCTAGGCAGGCGCCTTCAGTAACAACTCACCTAGGCAGGCGCCTTCAGTAACAACTCACCTAGGCAGGCGCCTTCAGTAACAACTCACCTAGGCAGGCGCCTTCAGTAACAACTCACCTAGGCAGGCGCCTTCAGTAACAACTCACCTAGGCAGGCGCCTTCAGTAACAACTCACCTAGGCAGGCGCCTTCAGTAACAACTCACCTAGGCAGGCGCCTTCAGTAACAACTCACCTAGGCAGGCGCCTTCAGTAACAACTCACCTAGGCAGGCGCCTTCAGTAACAACTCACCTAGGCAGGCGCCTTCAGTAACAACTCACCTAGGCAGGCGCCTTCAGTAACAACTCACCTAGGCAGGCGCCTTCAGTAACAACTCACCTAGGCAGGCGCCTTCAGTAACAACTCACCTAGGCAGGCGCCTTCAGTAACAACTCACCTAGGCAGGCGCCTTCAGTAACAACTCACCTAGGCAGGCGCCTTCAGTAACAACTCACCTAGGCAGGCGCCTTCAGTAACAACTCACCTAGGCAGGCGCCTTCAGTAACAACTCACCTAGGCAGGCGCCTTCAGTAACAACTCACCTAGGCAGGCGCCTTCAGTAACAACTCACCTAGGCAGGCGCCTTCAGTAACAACTCACCTAGGCAGGCGCCTTCAGTAACAACTCACCTAGGCAGGCGCCTTCAGTAACAACTCACCTAGGCAGGCGCCTTCAGTAACAACTCACCTAGGCAGGCGCCTTCAGTAACAACTCACCTAGGCAGGCGCCTTCAGTAACAACTCACCTAGGCAGGCGCCTTCAGTAACAACTCACCTAGGCAGGCGCCTTCAGTAACAACTCACCTAGGCAGGCGCCTTCAGTAACAACTCACCTAGGCAGGCGCCTTCAGTAACAACTCACCTAGGCAGGCGCCTTCAGTAACAACTCACCTAGGCAGGCGCCTTCAGTAACAACTCACCTAGGCAGGCGCCTTCAGTAACAACTCACCTAGGCAGGCGCCTTCAGTAACAACTCACCTAGGCAGGCGCCTTCAGTAACAACTCACCTAGGCAGGCGCCTTCAGTAACAACTCACCTAGGCAGGCGCCTTCAGTAACAACTCACCTAGGCAGGCGCCTTCAGTAACAACTCACCTAGGCAGGCGCCTTCAGTAACAACTCACCTAGGCAGGCGCCTTCAGTAACAACTCACCTAGGCAGGCGCCTTCAGTAACAACTCACCTAGGCAGGCGCCTTCAGTAACAACTCACCTAGGCAGGCGCCTTCAGTAACAACTCACCTAGGCAGGCGCCTTCAGTAACAACTCACCTAGGCAGGCGCCTTCAGTAACAACTCACCTAGGCAGGCGCCTTCAGTAACAACTCACCTAGGCAGGCGCCTTCAGTAACAACTCACCTAGGCAGGCGCCTTCAGTAACAACTCACCTAGGCAGGCGCCTTCAGTAACAACTCACCTAGGCAGGCGCCTTCAGTAACAACTCACCTAGGCAGGCGCCTTCAGTAACAACTCACCTAGGCAGGCGCCTTCAGTAACAACTCACCTAGGCAGGCGCCTTCAGTAACAACTCACCTAGGCAGGCGCCTTCAGTAACAACTCACCTAGGCAGGCGCCTTCAGTAACAACTCACCTAGGCAGGCGCCTTCAGTAACAACTCACCTAGGCAGGCGCCTTCAGTAACAACTCACCTAGGCAGGCGCCTTCAGTAACAACTCACCTAGGCAGGCGCCTTCAGTAACAACTCACCTAGGCAGGCGCCTTCAGTAACAACTCACCTAGGCAGGCGCCTTCAGTAACAACTCACCTAGGCAGGCGCCTTCAGTAACAACTCACCTAGGCAGGCGCCTTCAGTAACAACTCACCTAGGCAGGCGCCTTCAGTAACAACTCACCTAGGCAGGCGCCTTCAGTAACAACTCACCTAGGCAGGCGCCTTCAGTAACAACTCACCTAGGCAGGCGCCTTCAGTAACAACTCACCTAGGCAGGCGCCTTCAGTAACAACTCACCTAGGCAGGCGCCTTCAGTAACAACTCACCTAGGCAGGCGCCTTCAGTAACAACTCACCTAGGCAGGCGCCTTCAGTAACAACTCACCTAGGCAGGCGCCTTCAGTAACAACTCACCTAGGCAGGCGCCTTCAGTAACAACTCACCTAGGCAGGCGCCTTCAGTAACAACTCACCTAGGCAGGCGCCTTCAGTAACAACTCACCTAGGCAGGCGCCTTCAGTAACAACTCACCTAGGCAGGCGCCTTCAGTAACAACTCACCTAGGCAGGCGCCTTCAGTAACAACTCACCTAGGCAGGCGCCTTCAGTAACAACTCACCTAGGCAGGCGCCTTCAGTAACAACTCACCTAGGCAGGCGCCTTCAGTAACAACTCACCTAGGCAGGCGCCTTCAGTAACAACTCACCTAGGCAGGCGCCTTCAGTAACAACTCACCTAGGCAGGCGCCTTCAGTAACAACTCACCTAGGCAGGCGCCTTCAGTAACAACTCACCTAGGCAGGCGCCTTCAGTAACAACTCACCTAGGCAGGCGCCTTCAGTAACAACTCACCTAGGCAGGCGCCTTCAGTAACAACTCACCTAGGCAGGCGCCTTCAGTAACAACTCACCTAGGCAGGCGCCTTCAGTAACAACTCACCTAGGCAGGCGCCTTCAGTAACAACTCACCTAGGCAGGCGCCTTCAGTAACAACTCACCTAGGCAGGCGCCTTCAGTAACAACTCACCTAGGCAGGCGCCTTCAGTAACAACTCACCTAGGCAGGCGCCTTCAGTAACAACTCACCTAGGCAGGCGCCTTCAGTAACAACTCACCTAGGCAGGCGCCTTCAGTAACAACTCACCTAGGCAGGCGCCTTCAGTAACAACTCACCTAGGCAGGCGCCTTCAGTAACAACTCACCTAGGCAGGCGCCTTCAGTAACAACTCACCTAGGCAGGCGCCTTCAGTAACAACTCACCTAGGCAGGCGCCTTCAGTAACAACTCACCTAGGCAGGCGCCTTCAGTAACAACTCACCTAGGCAGGCGCCTTCAGTAACAACTCACCTAGGCAGGCGCCTTCAGTAACAACTCACCTAGGCAGGCGCCTTCAGTAACAACTCACCTAGGCAGGCGCCTTCAGTAACAACTCACCTAGGCAGGCGCCTTCAGTAACAACTCACCTAGGCAGGCGCCTTCAGTAACAACTCACCTAGGCAGGCGCCTTCAGTAACAACTCACCTAGGCAGGCGCCTTCAGTAACAACTCACCTAGGCAGGCGCCTTCAGTAACAACTCACCTAGGCAGGCGCCTTCAGTAACAACTCACCTAGGCAGGCGCCTTCAGTAACAACTCACCTAGGCAGGCGCCTTCAGTAACAACTCACCTAGGCAGGCGCCTTCAGTAACAACTCACCTAGGCAGGCGCCTTCAGTAACAACTCACCTAGGCAGGCGCCTTCAGTAACAACTCACCTAGGCAGGCGCCTTCAGTAACAACTCACCTAGGCAGGCGCCTTCAGTAACAACTCACCTAGGCAGGCGCCTTCAGTAACAACTCACCTAGGCAGGCGCCTTCAGTAACAACTCACCTAGGCAGGCGCCTTCAGTAACAACTCACCTAGGCAGGCGCCTTCAGTAACAACTCACCTAGGCAGGCGCCTTCAGTAACAACTCACCTAGGCAGGCGCCTTCAGTAACAACTCACCTAGGCAGGCGCCTTCAGTAACAACTCACCTAGGCAGGCGCCTTCAGTAACAACTCACCTAGGCAGGCGCCTTCAGTAACAACTCACCTAGGCAGGCGCCTTCAGTAACAACTCACCTAGGCAGGCGCCTTCAGTAACAACTCACCTAGGCAGGCGCCTTCAGTAACAACTCACCTAGGCAGGCGCCTTCAGTAACAACTCACCTAGGCAGGCGCCTTCAGTAACAACTCACCTAGGCAGGCGCCTTCAGTAACAACTCACCTAGGCAGGCGCCTTCAGTAACAACTCACCTAGGCAGGCGCCTTCAGTAACAACTCACCTAGGCAGGCGCCTTCAGTAACAACTCACCTAGGCAGGCGCCTTCAGTAACAACTCACCTAGGCAGGCGCCTTCAGTAACAACTCACCTAGGCAGGCGCCTTCAGTAACAACTCACCTAGGCAGGCGCCTTCAGTAACAACTCACCTAGGCAGGCGCCTTCAGTAACAACTCACCTAGGCAGGCGCCTTCAGTAACAACTCACCTAGGCAGGCGCCTTCAGTAACAACTCACCTAGGCAGGCGCCTTCAGTAACAACTCACCTAGGCAGGCGCCTTCAGTAACAACTCACCTAGGCAGGCGCCTTCAGTAACAACTCACCTAGGCAGGCGCCTTCAGTAACAACTCACCTAGGCAGGCGCCTTCAGTAACAACTCACCTAGGCAGGCGCCTTCAGTAACAACTCACCTAGGCAGGCGCCTTCAGTAACAACTCACCTAGGCAGGCGCCTTCAGTAACAACTCACCTAGGCAGGCGCCTTCAGTAACAACTCACCTAGGCAGGCGCCTTCAGTAACAACTCACCTAGGCAGGCGCCTTCAGTAACAACTCACCTAGGCAGGCGCCTTCAGTAACAACTCACCTAGGCAGGCGCCTTCAGTAACAACTCACCTAGGCAGGCGCCTTCAGTAACAACTCACCTAGGCAGGCGCCTTCAGTAACAACTCACCTAGGCAGGCGCCTTCAGTAACAACTCACCTAGGCAGGCGCCTTCAGTAACAACTCACCTAGGCAGGCGCCTTCAGTAACAACTCACCTAGGCAGGCGCCTTCAGTAACAACTCACCTAGGCAGGCGCCTTCAGTAACAACTCACCTAGGCAGGCGCCTTCAGTAACAACTCACCTAGGCAGGCGCCTTCAGTAACAACTCACCTAGGCAGGCGCCTTCAGTAACAACTCACCTAGGCAGGCGCCTTCAGTAACAACTCACCTAGGCAGGCGCCTTCAGTAACAACTCACCTAGGCAGGCGCCTTCAGTAACAACTCACCTAGGCAGGCGCCTTCAGTAACAACTCACCTAGGCAGGCGCCTTCAGTAACAACTCACCTAGGCAGGCGCCTTCAGTAACAACTCACCTAGGCAGGCGCCTTCAGTAACAACTCACCTAGGCAGGCGCCTTCAGTAACAACTCACCTAGGCAGGCGCCTTCAGTAACAACTCACCTAGGCAGGCGCCTTCAGTAACAACTCACCTAGGCAGGCGCCTTCAGTAACAACTCACCTAGGCAGGCGCCTTCAGTAACAACTCACCTAGGCAGGCGCCTTCAGTAACAACTCACCTAGGCAGGCGCCTTCAGTAACAACTCACCTAGGCAGGCGCCTTCAGTAACAACTCACCTAGGCAGGCGCCTTCAGTAACAACTCACCTAGGCAGGCGCCTTCAGTAACAACTCACCTAGGCAGGCGCCTTCAGTAACAACTCACCTAGGCAGGCGCCTTCAGTAACAACTCACCTAGGCAGGCGCCTTCAGTAACAACTCACCTAGGCAGGCGCCTTCAGTAACAACTCACCTAGGCAGGCGCCTTCAGTAACAACTCACCTAGGCAGGCGCCTTCAGTAACAACTCACCTAGGCAGGCGCCTTCAGTAACAACTCACCTAGGCAGGCGCCTTCAGTAACAACTCACCTAGGCAGGCGCCTTCAGTAACAACTCACCTAGGCAGGCGCCTTCAGTAACAACTCACCTAGGCAGGCGCCTTCAGTAACAACTCACCTAGGCAGGCGCCTTCAGTAACAACTCACCTAGGCAGGCGCCTTCAGTAACAACTCACCTAGGCAGGCGCCTTCAGTAACAACTCACCTAGGCAGGCGCCTTCAGTAACAACTCACCTAGGCAGGCGCCTTCAGTAACAACTCACCTAGGCAGGCGCCTTCAGTAACAACTCACCTAGGCAGGCGCCTTCAGTAACAACTCACCTAGGCAGGCGCCTTCAGTAACAACTCACCTAGGCAGGCGCCTTCAGTAACAACTCACCTAGGCAGGCGCCTTCAGTAACAACTCACCTAGGCAGGCGCCTTCAGTAACAACTCACCTAGGCAGGCGCCTTCAGTAACAACTCACCTAGGCAGGCGCCTTCAGTAACAACTCACCTAGGCAGGCGCCTTCAGTAACAACTCACCTAGGCAGGCGCCTTCAGTAACAACTCACCTAGGCAGGCGCCTTCAGTAACAACTCACCTAGGCAGGCGCCTTCAGTAACAACTCACCTAGGCAGGCGCCTTCAGTAACAACTCACCTAGGCAGGCGCCTTCAGTAACAACTCACCTAGGCAGGCGCCTTCAGTAACAACTCACCTAGGCAGGCGCCTTCAGTAACAACTCACCTAGGCAGGCGCCTTCAGTAACAACTCACCTAGGCAGGCGCCTTCAGTAACAACTCACCTAGGCAGGCGCCTTCAGTAACAACTCACCTAGGCAGGCGCCTTCAGTAACAACTCACCTAGGCAGGCGCCTTCAGTAACAACTCACCTAGGCAGGCGCCTTCAGTAACAACTCACCTAGGCAGGCGCCTTCAGTAACAACTCACCTAGGCAGGCGCCTTCAGTAACAACTCACCTAGGCAGGCGCCTTCAGTAACAACTCACCTAGGCAGGCGCCTTCAGTAACAACTCACCTAGGCAGGCGCCTTCAGTAACAACTCACCTAGGCAGGCGCCTTCAGTAACAACTCACCTAGGCAGGCGCCTTCAGTAACAACTCACCTAGGCAGGCGCCTTCAGTAACAACTCACCTAGGCAGGCGCCTTCAGTAACAACTCACCTAGGCAGGCGCCTTCAGTAACAACTCACCTAGGCAGGCGCCTTCAGTAACAACTCACCTAGGCAGGCGCCTTCAGTAACAACTCACCTAGGCAGGCGCCTTCAGTAACAACTCACCTAGGCAGGCGCCTTCAGTAACAACTCACCTAGGCAGGCGCCTTCAGTAACAACTCACCTAGGCAGGCGCCTTCAGTAACAACTCACCTAGGCAGGCGCCTTCAGTAACAACTCACCTAGGCAGGCGCCTTCAGTAACAACTCACCTAGGCAGGCGCCTTCAGTAACAACTCACCTAGGCAGGCGCCTTCAGTAACAACTCACCTAGGCAGGCGCCTTCAGTAACAACTCACCTAGGCAGGCGCCTTCAGTAACAACTCACCTAGGCAGGCGCCTTCAGTAACAACTCACCTAGGCAGGCGCCTTCAGTAACAACTCACCTAGGCAGGCGCCTTCAGTAACAACTCACCTAGGCAGGCGCCTTCAGTAACAACTCACCTAGGCAGGCGCCTTCAGTAACAACTCACCTAGGCAGGCGCCTTCAGTAACAACTCACCTAGGCAGGCGCCTTCAGTAACAACTCACCTAGGCAGGCGCCTTCAGTAACAACTCACCTAGGCAGGCGCCTTCAGTAACAACTCACCTAGGCAGGCGCCTTCAGTAACAACTCACCTAGGCAGGCGCCTTCAGTAACAACTCACCTAGGCAGGCGCCTTCAGTAACAACTCACCTAGGCAGGCGCCTTCAGTAACAACTCACCTAGGCAGGCGCCTTCAGTAACAACTCACCTAGGCAGGCGCCTTCAGTAACAACTCACCTAGGCAGGCGCCTTCAGTAACAACTCACCTAGGCAGGCGCCTTCAGTAACAACTCACCTAGGCAGGCGCCTTCAGTAACAACTCACCTAGGCAGGCGCCTTCAGTAACAACTCACCTAGGCAGGCGCCTTCAGTAACAACTCACCTAGGCAGGCGCCTTCAGTAACAACTCACCTAGGCAGGCGCCTTCAGTAACAACTCACCTAGGCAGGCGCCTTCAGTAACAACTCACCTAGGCAGGCGCCTTCAGTAACAACTCACCTAGGCAGGCGCCTTCAGTAACAACTCACCTAGGCAGGCGCCTTCAGTAACAACTCACCTAGGCAGGCGCCTTCAGTAACAACTCACCTAGGCAGGCGCCTTCAGTAACAACTCACCTAGGCAGGCGCCTTCAG
Organism: Closterium sp. Naga37s-1; assembly: GCA_947471745.1. NCBI lineage: Eukaryota > Viridiplantae > Streptophyta > Zygnematophyceae > Desmidiales > Closteriaceae > Closterium > Closterium sp. Naga37s-1. The sequence continues at coordinate 11,723 of CANJKZ010000620.1, read as the reverse complement.
TAACAACTCACCTAGGCAGGCGCCTTCAGTAACAACTCACCTAGGCAGGCGCCTTCAGTAACAACTCACCTAGGCAGGCGCCTTCAGTAACAACTCACCTAGGCAGGCGCCTTCAGTAACAACTCACCTAGGCAGGCGCCTTCAGTAACAACTCACCTAGGCAGGCGCCTTCAGTAACAACTCACCTAGGCAGGCGCCTTCAGTAACAACTCACCTAGGCAGGCGCCTTCAGTAACAACTCACCTAGGCAGGCGCCTTCAGTAACAACTCACCTAGGCAGGCGCCTTCAGTAACAACTCACCTAGGCAGGCGCCTTCAGTAACAACTCACCTAGGCAGGCGCCTTCAGTAACAACTCACCTAGGCAGGCGCCTTCAGTAACAACTCACCTAGGCAGGCGCCTTCAGTAACAACTCACCTAGGCAGGCGCCTTCAGTAACAACTCACCTAGGCAGGCGCCTTCAGTAACAACTCACCTAGGCAGGCGCCTTCAGTAACAACTCACCTAGGCAGGCGCCTTCAGTAACAACTCACCTAGGCAGGCGCCTTCAGTAACAACTCACCTAGGCAGGCGCCTTCAGTAACAACTCACCTAGGCAGGCGCCTTCAGTAACAACTCACCTAGGCAGGCGCCTTCAGTAACAACTCACCTAGGCAGGCGCCTTCAGTAACAACTCACCTAGGCAGGCGCCTTCAGTAACAACTCACCTAGGCAGGCGCCTTCAGTAACAACTCACCTAGGCAGGCGCCTTCAGTAACAACTCACCTAGGCAGGCGCCTTCAGTAACAACTCACCTAGGCAGGCGCCTTCAGTAACAACTCACCTAGGCAGGCGCCTTCAGTAACAACTCACCTAGGCAGGCGCCTTCAGTAACAACTCACCTAGGCAGGCGCCTTCAGTAACAACTCACCTAGGCAGGCGCCTTCAGTAACAACTCACCTAGGCAGGCGCCTTCAGTAACAACTCACCTAGGCAGGCGCCTTCAGTAACAACTCACCTAGGCAGGCGCCTTCAGTAACAACTCACCTAGGCAGGCGCCTTCAGTAACAACTCACCTAGGCAGGCGCCTTCAGTAACAACTCACCTAGGCAGGCGCCTTCAGTAACAACTCACCTAGGCAGGCGCCTTCAGTAACAACTCACCTAGGCAGGCGCCTTCAGTAACAACTCACCTAGGCAGGCGCCTTCAGTAACAACTCACCTAGGCAGGCGCCTTCAGTAACAACTCACCTAGGCAGGCGCCTTCAGTAACAACTCACCTAGGCAGGCGCCTTCAGTAACAACTCACCTAGGCAGGCGCCTTCAGTAACAACTCACCTAGGCAGGCGCCTTCAGTAACAACTCACCTAGGCAGGCGCCTTCAGTAACAACTCACCTAGGCAGGCGCCTTCAGTAACAACTCACCTAGGCAGGCGCCTTCAGTAACAACTCACCTAGGCAGGCGCCTTCAGTAACAACTCACCTAGGCAGGCGCCTTCAGTAACAACTCACCTAGGCAGGCGCCTTCAGTAACAACTCACCTAGGCAGGCGCCTTCAGTAACAACTCACCTAGGCAGGCGCCTTCAGTAACAACTCACCTAGGCAGGCGCCTTCAGTAACAACTCACCTAGGCAGGCGCCTTCAGTAACAACTCACCTAGGCAGGCGCCTTCAGTAACAACTCACCTAGGCAGGCGCCTTCAGTAACAACTCACCTAGGCAGGCGCCTTCAGTAACAACTCACCTAGGCAGGCGCCTTCAGTAACAACTCACCTAGGCAGGCGCCTTCAGTAACAACTCACCTAGGCAGGCGCCTTCAGTAACAACTCACCTAGGCAGGCGCCTTCAGTAACAACTCACCTAGGCAGGCGCCTTCAGTAACAACTCACCTAGGCAGGCGCCTTCAGTAACAACTCACCTAGGCAGGCGCCTTCAGTAACAACTCACCTAGGCAGGCGCCTTCAGTAACAACTCACCTAGGCAGGCGCCTTCAGTAACAACTCACCTAGGCAGGCGCCTTCAGTAACAACTCACCTAGGCAGGCGCCTTCAGTAACAACTCACCTAGGCAGGCGCCTTCAGTAACAACTCACCTAGGCAGGCGCCTTCAGTAACAACTCACCTAGGCAGGCGCCTTCAGTAACAACTCACCTAGGCAGGCGCCTTCAGTAACAACTCACCTAGGCAGGCGCCTTCAGTAACAACTCACCTAGGCAGGCGCCTTCAGTAACAACTCACCTAGGCAGGCGCCTTCAGTAACAACTCACCTAGGCAGGCGCCTTCAGTAACAACTCACCTAGGCAGGCGCCTTCAGTAACAACTCACCTAGGCAGGCGCCTTCAGTAACAACTCACCTAGGCAGGCGCCTTCAGTAACAACTCACCTAGGCAGGCGCCTTCAGTAACAACTCACCTAGGCAGGCGCCTTCAGTAACAACTCACCTAGGCAGGCGCCTTCAGTAACAACTCACCTAGGCAGGCGCCTTCAGTAACAACTCACCTAGGCAGGCGCCTTCAGTAACAACTCACCTAGGCAGGCGCCTTCAGTAACAACTCACCTAGGCAGGCGCCTTCAGTAACAACTCACCTAGGCAGGCGCCTTCAGTAACAACTCACCTAGGCAGGCGCCTTCAGTAACAACTCACCTAGGCAGGCGCCTTCAGTAACAACTCACCTAGGCAGGCGCCTTCAGTAACAACTCACCTAGGCAGGCGCCTTCAGTAACAACTCACCTAGGCAGGCGCCTTCAGTAACAACTCACCTAGGCAGGCGCCTTCAGTAACAACTCACCTAGGCAGGCGCCTTCAGTAACAACTCACCTAGGCAGGCGCCTTCAGTAACAACTCACCTAGGCAGGCGCCTTCAGTAACAACTCACCTAGGCAGGCGCCTTCAGTAACAACTCACCTAGGCAGGCGCCTTCAGTAACAACTCACCTAGGCAGGCGCCTTCAGTAACAACTCACCTAGGCAGGCGCCTTCAGTAACAACTCACCTAGGCAGGCGCCTTCAGTAACAACTCACCTAGGCAGGCGCCTTCAGTAACAACTCACCTAGGCAGGCGCCTTCAGTAACAACTCACCTAGGCAGGCGCCTTCAGTAACAACTCACCTAGGCAGGCGCCTTCAGTAACAACTCACCTAGGCAGGCGCCTTCAGTAACAACTCACCTAGGCAGGCGCCTTCAGTAACAACTCACCTAGGCAGGCGCCTTCAGTAACAACTCACCTAGGCAGGCGCCTTCAGTAACAACTCACCTAGGCAGGCGCCTTCAGTAACAACTCACCTAGGCAGGCGCCTTCAGTAACAACTCACCTAGGCAGGCGCCTTCAGTAACAACTCACCTAGGCAGGCGCCTTCAGTAACAACTCACCTAGGCAGGCGCCTTCAGTAACAACTCACCTAGGCAGGCGCCTTCAGTAACAACTCACCTAGGCAGGCGCCTTCAGTAACAACTCACCTAGGCAGGCGCCTTCAGTAACAACTCACCTAGGCAGGCGCCTTCAGTAACAACTCACCTAGGCAGGCGCCTTCAGTAACAACTCACCTAGGCAGGCGCCTTCAGTAACAACTCACCTAGGCAGGCGCCTTCAGTAACAACTCACCTAGGCAGGCGCCTTCAGTAACAACTCACCTAGGCAGGCGCCTTCAGTAACAACTCACCTAGGCAGGCGCCTTCAGTAACAACTCACCTAGGCAGGCGCCTTCAGTAACAACTCACCTAGGCAGGCGCCTTCAGTAACAACTCACCTAGGCAGGCGCCTTCAGTAACAACTCACCTAGGCAGGCGCCTTCAGTAACAACTCACCTAGGCAGGCGCCTTCAGTAACAACTCACCTAGGCAGGCGCCTTCAGTAACAACTCACCTAGGCAGGCGCCTTCAGTAACAACTCACCTAGGCAGGCGCCTTCAGTAACAACTCACCTAGGCAGGCGCCTTCAGTAACAACTCACCTAGGCAGGCGCCTTCAGTAACAACTCACCTAGGCAGGCGCCTTCAGTAACAACTCACCTAGGCAGGCGCCTTCAGTAACAACTCACCTAGGCAGGCGCCTTCAGTAACAACTCACCTAGGCAGGCGCCTTCAGTAACAACTCACCTAGGCAGGCGCCTTCAGTAACAACTCACCTAGGCAGGCGCCTTCAGTAACAACTCACCTAGGCAGGCGCCTTCAGTAACAACTCACCTAGGCAGGCGCCTTCAGTAACAACTCACCTAGGCAGGCGCCTTCAGTAACAACTCACCTAGGCAGGCGCCTTCAGTAACAACTCACCTAGGCAGGCGCCTTCAGTAACAACTCACCTAGGCAGGCGCCTTCAGTAACAACTCACCTAGGCAGGCGCCTTCAGTAACAACTCACCTAGGCAGGCGCCTTCAGTAACAACTCACCTAGGCAGGCGCCTTCAGTAACAACTCACCTAGGCAGGCGCCTTCAGTAACAACTCACCTAGGCAGGCGCCTTCAGTAACAACTCACCTAGGCAGGCGCCTTCAGTAACAACTCACCTAGGCAGGCGCCTTCAGTAACAACTCACCTAGGCAGGCGCCTTCAGTAACAACTCACCTAGGCAGGCGCCTTCAGTAACAACTCACCTAGGCAGGCGCCTTCAGTAACAACTCACCTAGGCAGGCGCCTTCAGTAACAACTCACCTAGGCAGGCGCCTTCAGTAACAACTCACCTAGGCAGGCGCCTTCAGTAACAACTCACCTAGGCAGGCGCCTTCAGTAACAACTCACCTAGGCAGGCGCCTTCAGTAACAACTCACCTAGGCAGGCGCCTTCAGTAACAACTCACCTAGGCAGGCGCCTTCAGTAACAACTCACCTAGGCAGGCGCCTTCAGTAACAACTCACCTAGGCAGGCGCCTTCAGTAACAACTCACCTAGGCAGGCGCCTTCAGTAACAACTCACCTAGGCAGGCGCCTTCAGTAACAACTCACCTAGGCAGGCGCCTTCAGTAACAACTCACCTAGGCAGGCGCCTTCAGTAACAACTCACCTAGGCAGGCGCCTTCAGTAACAACTCACCTAGGCAGGCGCCTTCAGTAACAACTCACCTAGGCAGGCGCCTTCAGTAACAACTCACCTAGGCAGGCGCCTTCAGTAACAACTCACCTAGGCAGGCGCCTTCAGTAACAACTCACCTAGGCAGGCGCCTTCAGTAACAACTCACCTAGGCAGGCGCCTTCAGTAACAACTCACCTAGGCAGGCGCCTTCAGTAACAACTCACCTAGGCAGGCGCCTTCAGTAACAACTCACCTAGGCAGGCGCCTTCAGTAACAACTCACCTAGGCAGGCGCCTTCAGTAACAACTCACCTAGGCAGGCGCCTTCAGTAACAACTCACCTAGGCAGGCGCCTTCAGTAACAACTCACCTAGGCAGGCGCCTTCAGTAACAACTCACCTAGGCAGGCGCCTTCAGTAACAACTCACCTAGGCAGGCGCCTTCAGTAACAACTCACCTAGGCAGGCGCCTTCAGTAACAACTCACCTAGGCAGGCGCCTTCAGTAACAACTCACCTAGGCAGGCGCCTTCAGTAACAACTCACCTAGGCAGGCGCCTTCAGTAACAACTCACCTAGGCAGGCGCCTTCAGTAACAACTCACCTAGGCAGGCGCCTTCAGTAACAACTCACCTAGGCAGGCGCCTTCAGTAACAACTCACCTAGGCAGGCGCCTTCAGTAACAACTCACCTAGGCAGGCGCCTTCAGTAACAACTCACCTAGGCAGGCGCCTTCAGTAACAACTCACCTAGGCAGGCGCCTTCAGTAACAACTCACCTAGGCAGGCGCCTTCAGTAACAACTCACCTAGGCAGGCGCCTTCAGTAACAACTCACCTAGGCAGGCGCCTTCAGTAACAACTCACCTAGGCAGGCGCCTTCAGTAACAACTCACCTAGGCAGGCGCCTTCAGTAACAACTCACCTAGGCAGGCGCCTTCAGTAACAACTCACCTAGGCAGGCGCCTTCAGTAACAACTCACCTAGGCAGGCGCCTTCAGTAACAACTCACCTAGGCAGGCGCCTTCAGTAACAACTCACCTAGGCAGGCGCCTTCAGTAACAACTCACCTAGGCAGGCGCCTTCAGTAACAACTCACCTAGGCAGGCGCCTTCAGTAACAACTCACCTAGGCAGGCGCCTTCAGTAACAACTCACCTAGGCAGGCGCCTTCAGTAACAACTCACCTAGGCAGGCGCCTTCAGTAACAACTCACCTAGGCAGGCGCCTTCAGTAACAACTCACCTAGGCAGGCGCCTTCAGTAACAACTCACCTAGGCAGGCGCCTTCAGTAACAACTCACCTAGGCAGGCGCCTTCAGTAACAACTCACCTAGGCAGGCGCCTTCAGTAACAACTCACCTAGGCAGGCGCCTTCAGTAACAACTCACCTAGGCAGGCGCCTTCAGTAACAACTCACCTAGGCAGGCGCCTTCAGTAACAACTCACCTAGGCAGGCGCCTTCAGTAACAACTCACCTAGGCAGGCGCCTTCAGTAACAACTCACCTAGGCAGGCGCCTTCAGTAACAACTCACCTAGGCAGGCGCCTTCAGTAACAACTCACCTAGGCAGGCGCCTTCAGTAACAACTCACCTAGGCAGGCGCCTTCAGTAACAACTCACCTAGGCAGGCGCCTTCAGTAACAACTCACCTAGGCAGGCGCCTTCAGTAACAACTCACCTAGGCAGGCGCCTTCAGTAACAACTCACCTAGGCAGGCGCCTTCAGTAACAACTCACCTAGGCAGGCGCCTTCAGTAACAACTCACCTAGGCAGGCGCCTTCAGTAACAACTCACCTAGGCAGGCGCCTTCAGTAACAACTCACCTAGGCAGGCGCCTTCAGTAACAACTCACCTAGGCAGGCGCCTTCAGTAACAACTCACCTAGGCAGGCGCCTTCAGTAACAACTCACCTAGGCAGGCGCCTTCAGTAACAACTCACCTAGGCAGGCGCCTTCAGTAACAACTCACCTAGGCAGGCGCCTTCAGTAACAACTCACCTAGGCAGGCGCCTTCAGTAACAACTCACCTAGGCAGGCGCCTTCAGTAACAACTCACCTAGGCAGGCGCCTTCAGTAACAACTCACCTAGGCAGGCGCCTTCAGTAACAACTCACCTAGGCAGGCGCCTTCAGTAACAACTCACCTAGGCAGGCGCCTTCAGTAACAACTCACCTAGGCAGGCGCCTTCAGTAACAACTCACCTAGGCAGGCGCCTTCAGTAACAACTCACCTAGGCAGGCGCCTTCAGTAACAACTCACCTAGGCAGGCGCCTTCAGTAACAACTCACCTAGGCAGGCGCCTTCAGTAACAACTCACCTAGGCAGGCGCCTTCAGTAACAACTCACCTAGGCAGGCGCCTTCAGTAACAACTCACCTAGGCAGGCGCCTTCAGTAACAACTCACCTAGGCAGGCGCCTTCAGTAACAACTCACTGAGGCAGGCGCCTTCAGTAACAACTCACCTAGGCAGGCGCCTTCAGTAACAACTCACCTAGGCAGGCGCCTTCAGTAACAACTCACCTAGGCAGGCGCCTTCAGTAACAACTCACCTAGGCAGGCGCCTTCAGTAACAACTCACCTAGGCAGGCGCCTTCAGTAACAACTCACCTAGGCAGGCGCCTTCAGTAACAACTCACCTAGGCAGGCGCCTTCAGTAACAACTCACCTAGGCAGGCGCCTTCAGTAACAACTCACCTAGGCAGGCGCCTTCAGTAACAACTCACCTAGGCAGGCGCCTTCAGTAACAACTCACCTAGGCAGGCGCCTTCAGTAACAACTCACCAGGCAGGCGCCTTCAGTAACAACTCACCTAGGCAGGCGCCTTCAGTAACAACTCACCTAGGCAGGCGCCTTCAGTAACAACTCACCTAGGCAGGCGCCTTCAGTAACAACTCACCTAGGCAGGCGCCTTCAGTAACAACTCACCTAGGCAGGCGCCTTCAGTAACAACTCACCTAGGCAGGCGCCTTCAGTAACAACTCACCTAGGCAGGCGCCTTCAGTAACAACTCACCTAGGCAGGCGCCTTCAGTAACAACTCACCTAGGCAGGCGCCTTCAGTAACAACTCACCTAGGCAGGCGCCTTCAGTAACAACTCACCTAGGCAGGCGCCTTCAGTAACAACTCACCTAGGCAGGCGCCTTCAGTAACAACTCACCTAGGCAGGCGCCTTCAGTAACAACTCACCTAGGCAGGCGCCTTCAGTAACAACTCACCTAGGCAGGCGCCTTCAGTAACAACTCACCTAGGCAGGCGCCTTCAGTAACAACTCACCTAGGCAGGCGCCTTCAGTAACAACTCACCTAGGCAGGCGCCTTCAGTAACAACTCACCTAGGCAGGCGCCTTCAGTAACAACTCACCTAGGCAGGCGCCTTCAGTAACAACTCACCTAGGCAGGCGCCTTCAGTAACAACTCACCTAGGCAGGCGCCTTCAGTAACAACTCACCTAGGCAGGCGCCTTCAGTAACAACTCACCTAGGCAGGCGCCTTCAGTAACAACTCACCTAGGCAGGCGCCTTCAGTAACAACTCACCTAGGCAGGCGCCTTCAGTAACAACTCACCTAGGCAGGCGCCTTCAGTAACAACTCACCTAGGCAGGCGCCTTCAGTAACAACTCACCTAGGCAGGCGCCTTCAGTAACAACTCACCTAGGCAGGCGCCTTCAGTAACAACTCACCTAGGCAGGCGCCTTCAGTAACAACTCACCTAGGCAGGCGCCTTCAGTAACAACTCACCTAGGCAGGCGCCTTCAGTAACAACTCACCTAGGCAGGCGCCTTCAGTAACAACTCACCTAGGCAGGCGCCTTCAGTAACAACTCACCTAGGCAGGCGCCTTCAGTAACAACTCACCTAGGCAGGCGCCTTCAGTAACAACTCACCTAGGCAGGCGCCTTCAGTAACAACTCACCTAGGCAGGCGCCTTCAGTAACAACTCACCTAGGCAGGCGCCTTCAGTAACAACTCACCTAGGCAGGCGCCTTCAGTAACAACTCACCTAGGCAGGCGCCTTCAGTAACAACTCACCTAGGCAGGCGCCTTCAGTAACAACTCACCTAGGCAGGCGCCTTCAGTAACAACTCACCTAGGCAGGCGCCTTCAGTAACAACTCACCTAGGCAGGCGCCTTCAGTAACAACTCACCTAGGCAGGCGCCTTCAGTAACAACTCACCTAGGCAGGCGCCTTCAGTAACAACTCACCTAGGCAGGCGCCTTCAGTAACAACTCACCTAGGCAGGCGCCTTCAGTAACAACTCACCTAGGCAGGCGCCTTCAGTAACAACTCACCTAGGCAGGCGCCTTCAGTAACAACTCCCTAGGCAGGCGCCTTCAGTAACAACTCACCTAGGCAGGCGCCTTCAGTAACAACTCACCTAGGCAGGCGCCTTCAGTAACAACTCACCTAGGCAGGCGCCTTCAGTAACAACTCACCTAGGCAGGCGCCTTCAGTAACAACTCACCTAGGCAGGCGCCTTCAGTAACAACTCACCTAGGCAGGCGCCTTCAGTAACAACTCACCTAGGCAGGCGCCTTCAGTAACAACTCACCTAGGCAGGCGCCTTCAGTAACAACTCACCTAGGCAGGCGCCTTCAGTAACAACTCCCTAGGCAGGCGCCTTCAGTAACAACTCACCTAGGCAGGCGCCTTCAGTAACAACTCACCTAGGCAGGCGCCTTCAGTAACAACTCACCTAGGCAGGCGCCTTCAGTAACAACTCACCTAGGCAGGCGCCTTCAGTAACAACTCACCTAGGCAGGCGCCTTCAGTAACAACTCACCTAGGCAGGCGCCTTCAGTAACAACTCACCTAGGCAGGCGCCTTCAGTAACAACTCACCTAGGCAGGCGCCTTCAGTAACAACTCACCTAGGCAGGCGCCTTCAGTAACAACTCCCTAGGCAGGCGCCTTCAGTAACAACTCACCTAGGCAGGCGCCTTCAGTAACAACTCACCTAGGCAGGCGCCTTCAGTAACAACTCACCTAGGCAGGCGCCTTCAGTAACAACTCACCTAGGCAGGCGCTTCATTAGTAACAACTCACCTAGGCAGGCGCCTTCAGTAACAACTCGCCTAGGCAGGCGCCTTCAGTAACAACTCACCTAGGCAGGCGCCTTCAGTAACAACTCACCTAGGCAGGCGCCTTCAGTAACAACTCACCTAGGCAGGCGCCTTCAGTAACAACTCACCTAGGCAGGCGCCTTCAGTAACAACTCACCTAGGCAGGCGCCTTCAGTAACAACTCACCTAGGCAGGCGCCTTCAGTAACAACTCACCTAGGCAGGCGCCTTCAGTAACAACTCACCTAGGCAGGCGCCTTCAGTAACAACTCACCTAGGCAGGCGCCTTCAGTAACAACTCACCTAGGCAGGCGCCTTCAGTAACAACTCACCTAGGCAGGCGCCTTCAGTAACAACTCACTAGGCAGGCGCCTCAGTAACAACTCACCTAGGCAGGCGCCTTCAGTAACAACTCACCTAGGCAGGCGCCTTCAGTAACAACTCACCTAGGCAGGCGCCTTCAGTAACAACTCACCTAGGCAGGCGCCTTCAGTAACAACTCACCTAGGCAGGCGCCTTCAGTAACAACTCACCTAGGCAGGCGCCTTCAGTAACAACTCACCTAGGCAGGCAAATTCAGTAACAACTCACCTAGGCAGGCGCCTTCAGTAACAACTCACCTAGGCAGGCGCCTTCAGTAACAACTCACCTAGGCAGGGCCTTCAGTAACAACTCACCCTAGGGCAGGCGCCTTCAGTAACAACTCACCTAGGCAGGCGCCTTCAGTAACAACTCACCTAGGCAGGCGCCTTCAGTAACAACTCACCTAGGCAGGCGCCTTCAGTAACAACTCACCTAGGCAGGCGCCTTCAGTAACAACTCACCTAGGCAGGCGCCTTCAGTAACAACTCACCTAGGCAGGCGCCTTCAGTAACAACTCACCTAGGCAGGCGCCTTCAGTAACAACTCACCTAGGCAGGCGCCTTCAGTAACAACTCACCTAGGCAGGGCCCTTCAGTAACAACTCACCTAGGCAGGCGCCCTTCAGTAACAACTCACCTAGGCAGGCGCCTTCAGTAACAACTCACCTAGGCAGGCGCCTTCAGTAACAACTCACCTAGGCAGGCGCCTTCAGTAACAACTCACCTAGGCAGGCGCCTTCAGTAACAACTCACCTAGGCAGGCGCCTTCAGTAACAACTCACCTAGGCAGGCGCCTTCAGTAACAACTCACCTAGGCAGGCGCCTTCAGTAACAACTCACCTAGGCAGGCGCTTCAGTAACAACTCACCTAGGCAGGCGCCTTCAGTAACAACTCACCTAGGCAGGCGCCTTCAGTAACAACTCACCTAGGCAGGCGCCTTCAGTAACAACTCACCTAGCAGGCGCCTTCAGTAACAACTCACCTAGGCAGGCGCCTTCAGTAACAACTCACCTAGGCAGGCGCCTTCAGTAACAACTCACCTAGGCAGGCGCCTTCAGTAACAACTCACCTAGGCAGGCGCCTTCAGTAACAACTCGCCTAGGCAGGCGCCTTCAGTAACAACTCACCTAGGCAGGCGCCTTCAGTAACAACTCACCTAGGCAGGCGCCTTCAGTAAAACTCACCTAGGCAGGCGCCTTCAGTAACAACTCACCTAGGCAGGCGCCTTCAGTAACAACTCACCTAGGCAGGCGCCTTCAGTAACAACTCACCTAGGCAGGCGCCTCAGTAACAACTACCTAGGCAGGCGCCTTCAGTAACAACTCACCTA
>CANJKZ010000619.1:32500-151129 GCA_947471745.1 Closterium sp. Naga37s-1 | reverse complement strand
CCCATCAGGTTCCCCATCAGTTTCCCCACCCCATCAGGTTCCCCATCAGGTTCCCCATCAGGTTCCCCATCAGGTTCCCCATCAGGTTCCCCATCAGGTTTCCCATCAGGTTCCCCCATCAGGTTCCCCATCAGGTTCCCATCAGGTTCCCCATCAGGTTCCCCATCAGGTTCCCCATCAGGTTCCCACCCCATCAGGTTCCCCATCAGGTTCCCCATCAGGTTCCCCATCAGGTTCCCCATCAGGTTCCCCACCCCATCAGGTTCCCCATCAGGTTCCCCATCAGGTTCCCCATCAGGTTCCCCATCAGGTTCCCCATCAGGTTCCCCATCAGGTTCCCCATCAGGTTCCCATCAGGTTCCCCATCAGGTTCCCCATCAGGTTCCCCACCCCATCAGGTTCCCCATCAGGTTCCCCATCAGGTTCCCCATCAGGTTCCCCATCAGGTTCCCCATCAGGTTCCCCACCCATCAGGTTCCCCATCAGGTTCCCCATCAGGTTCCCCATCAGGTTCCCCATCAGGTTCCCCACCCCATCAGGTTCCCCATCAGGTTCCCCATCAGGTTCCCCATCAGGTTCCCCATCAGGTTCCCCACCCCATCAGGTTCCCCATCAGGTTCCCCATCAGGTTCCCCATCAGGTTCCCCATCAGGTTCCCCATCAGGTTCCCCATCAGGTTCCCCATCAGGTTCCCCATCAGGTTCCCCACCCCATCAGGTTCCCCATCAGGTTCCCCATCAGGTTCCCCATCAGGTTCCCCATCAGGTTCCCCATCAGGTTCCCCATCAGGTTCCCCATCAGGTTCCCCATCAGGTTCCCCATCAGGTTCCCCATCAGGTTCCCCATCAGGTTCCCCATCAGGTTCCCCATCAGGTTCCCCATCAGGTTCCCCATCAGGTTCCCCACCCCATCAGGTTCCCCCCATCAGGTTCCCCATCAGGTTCCCCATCAGGTTCCCCATCAGGTTCCCCATCAGGTTCCCCATCAGGTTCCCCATCAGGTTCCCCATCAGGTTCCCCATCAGTTTCCCCACCCCATCAGGTTCCCCATCAGGTTCCCATCAGGTTCCCCATCAGGTTCCCCATCAGGTTCCCATCAGGTTCCCATCACCCCATCAGGTTCCCCATCAGGTTCCCCATCAGGTTCCCCATCAGGTTCCCCATCAGGTTCCCCATCAGGTTCCCCATCAGGTTCCCCATCAGGTTCCCCACCCATCAGGTTCCCCATCAGGTTCCCCATCAGGTTCCCCATCAGGTTCCCCATCAGGTTCCCCATCAGGTTCCCCATCAGGTTCCCCATCAGGTTCCCCATCAGGTTCCCCATCAGGTTCCCCATCAGGTTCCCCATCAGGTTCCCCATCAGGTTCCCCATCAGGTTCCCCATCAGGTTCCCCATCAGTTTCCCCATCAGGTTCCCATCAGGTTCCCCACCCCATCAGGTTCCCCATCAGGTTCCCCATCAGGTTCCCCATCAGGTTCCCCATCAGGTTCCCCATCAGGTTCCCCACCCCATCAGGTTCCCCATCAGGTTCCCCATCAGTTTCCCCATCAGGTTCCCCCATCAGGTTCCCCTATCAGGTTCCCCATCAGGTTCCCCATCAGGTTCCCCATCAGTTTCCCCACCCCATCAGGTTCCCCATCAGGTTCCCCATCAGGTTCCCCATCAGGTTCCCCATCAGGTTCCCCATCAGGTTTCCCATCAGGTTCCCCATCAGGTTCCCCATCAGGTTCCCATCAGGTTCCCCATCAGGTTCCCCATCAGGTTCCCCATCAGGTTTCCCACCCCATCAGGTTCCCCATCAGGTTCCCCATCAGGTTCCCCATCAGGTTCCCCATCAGGTTCCCCACCCCATCAGGTTCCCCATCAGGTTCCCCACCCCATCAGGTTCCCCATCAGGTTCCCCATCAGGTTCCCCATCAGGTTCCCCATCAGGTTCCCATCAGGTTCCCCATCAGGTTCCCCATCAGGTTCCCCATCAGGTTCCCCATCAGGTTTCCCATCAGGTTCCCCACCCCATCAGGTTCCCCATCAGGTTCCCCATCAGGTTCCCCATCAGGTTCCCCATCAGGTTCCCCATCAGGTTCCCCATCAGGTTCCCATCAGGTTCCCCATCAGGTTCCCCACCCCATCAGGTTCCCCATCAGGTTCCCCATCAGGTTCCCCATCAGGTTCCCCATCAGGTTCCCCATCAGGTTCCCCATCAGGTTCCCCACCCCATCAGGTTCCCCATCAGGTTCCCCATCAGGTTCCCCATCAGGTTCCCCATCAGGTTCCCCATCAGGTTCCCCATCAGGTTCCCCATCAGGTTCCCATCAGGTTCCCCACCCATCAGGTTCCCCATCAGGTTCCCCATCAGGTTCCCCCATCAGGTTCCCCCCATCAGGTTCCCCATCAGGTTCCCCATCAGGTTCCCCATCAGGTTCCCCATCAGTTTCCCATCAGGTTCCCCATCAGGTTCCCCATCAGGTTCCCCATCAGGTTCCCCATCAGGTTCCCCATCAGGTTCCCCATCAGGTTCCCCACCCCATCAGGTTCCCCCCATCAGGTTCCCCATCAGGTTCCCCATCAGGTTCCCCATCAGGTTCCCCATCAGGTTCCCCATCAGGTTCCCCATCAGGTTCCCCATCAGGTTCCCATCAGGTTCCCCATCAGGTTCCCCATCAGGTTCCCCATCAGGTTCCCCATCAGGTTCCCCATCAGGTTCCCCACCCCATCAGGTTCCCCATCAGGTTCCCCATCAGGTTCCCCATCAGGTTCCCATCAGGTTCCCCATCAGGTTCCCCATCAGGTTCCCCATCAGTTCCCCACCCATCAGGTTCCCCATCAGGTTCCCCATCAGGTTCCCCATCAGGTTCCCCATCAGGTTCCCCATCAGGTTCCCCATCAGGTTCCCCATCAGGTTCCCCATCAGGTTCCCCATCAGGTTCCCCATCAGGTTCCCCATCAGGTTCCCCATCAGGTTCCCATCAGGTTCCCCATCAGGTTCCCCATCAGGTTCCCCATCAGGTTCCCATCAGGTTCCCCATCAGGTTCCCCATCAGGTTCCCCATCAGGTTCCCCATCAGGTTCCCCATCAGGTTCCCCATCAGGTTCCCCATCAGGTTCCCATCAGGTTCCCCATCAGGTTCCCCATCAGGTTCCCCATCAGGTTCCCCCCCAGGTTCCCCATCAGGTTCCCCCCCCATCAGGTTCCCCATCAGGTTCCCCATCAGGTTCCCCATCAGGTTCCCCATCAGGTTCCCCCCATCAGGTTCCCCCCATCAGGTTCCCCATCAGGTTCCCCATCAGGTTCCCCATCAGGTTCCCCATCAGTTTCCCCACCCCATCAGGTTCCCCATCAGGTTCCCCATCAGGTTCCCCATCAGGTTCCCCATCAGGTTCCCCATCAGGTTCCCCATCAGGTTCCCCCCATCAGGTTCCCCATCAGGTTCCCCATCAGGTTCCCCATCAGGTTCCCCATCAGTTTCCCACCCCATCAGGTTCCCCATCAGGTTCCCCATCAGGTTCCCCATCAGGTTCCCCATCAGGTTCCCCATCAGGTTCCCCATCAGGTTCCCATCAGGTTCCCCACCCCATCAGGTTCCCCATCAGGTTCCCCATCAGGTTCCCCCATCAGGTTCCCCCATCAGGTTCCCCATCAGGTTCCCCATCAGGTTCCCCATCAGGTTCCCCATCAGTTTCCCCACCCCATCAGGTTCCCCATCAGGTTCCCCATCAGGTTCCCCATCAGGTTCCCCATCAGGTTCCCCATCAGGTTCCCCATCAGGTTCCCCATCAGGTTCCCCATCAGGTTCCCCATCAGGTTCCCCATCAGGTTCCCCATCAGGTTCCCCATCAGGTTCCCCATCAGGTTCCCCATCAGGTTCCCCATCAGGTTCCCCATCAGGTTCCCCACCCCATCAGGTTCCCCCCCATCAGGTTCCCCCCATCAGGTTCCCCATCAGGTTCCCCATCAGGTTCCCCCCATCAGGTTCCCCATCAGGTTCCCCATCAGGTTCCCCATCAGGTTCCCCATCAGGTTCCCCATCAGGTTCCCCATCAGGTTCCCCACCCCATCAGGTTCCCCATCAGGTTCCCCATCAGGTTCCCCATCAGGTTCCCCATCAGGTTCCCCATCAGGTTCCCCATCAGGTTCCCCATCAGGTTCCCCATCAGGTTCCCCATCAGGTTCCCCATCAGGTTCCCCACCCCATCAGGTTCCCCATCAGGTTCCCCCCATCAGGTTCCCCATCAGGTTCCCCATCAGGTTCCCCATCAGGTTCCCCCCATCAGGTTCCCCATCAGGTTCCCCATCAGGTTCCCCATCAGGTTCCCCATCAGGTTCCCCATCAGGTTCCCCATCAGGTTCCCCATCAGGTTCCCCATCAGGTTCCCCATCAGGTTCCCCATCAGGTTCCCCATCAGGTTCCCCATCAGGTTCCCCATCAGGTTCCCCATCAGGTTCCCCATCAGGTTCCCCATCAGGTTCCCCATCAGGTTCCCCATCAGGTTCCCCATCAGGTTCCCCATCAGGTTCCCCATCAGGTTCCCCATCAGGTTCCCCATCAGGTTCCCCATCAGGTTCCCCATCAGGTTCCCCATCAGGTTCCCCATCAGGTTCCCCATCAGGTTCCCCATCAGGTTCCCCATCAGGTTCCCCCCATCAGGTTCCCCATCAGGTTCCCCATCAGGTTCCCCCCATCAGGTTCCCCCCATCAGGTTCCCCATCAGGTTCCCCATCAGGTTCCCCATCAGGTTCCCCATCAGGTTCCCCACCCCATCAGGTTCCCCATCAGGTTCCCCATCAGGTTCCCCATCAGGTTCCCCATCAGGTTCCCCATCAGGTTCCCCATCAGGTTCCCCATCAGGTTCCCCATCAGGTTTCCCATCAGGTTCCCCATCAGGTTCCCCATCAGGTTCCCCATCAGGTTCCATCAGGTTCCCCATCAGGTTTCCCATCAGGTTCCCCATCAGGTTCCCCATCAGGTTCCATCAGGTTCCCCATCAGCTTCCCCATCAGGTTCCCCATCAGGTTTCCCACCCCATCAGGTTCCCCATCAGGTTCCCCATCAGGTTCCCCATCAGGTTTCCCATCAGGTTCCCCATCAGGTTCCCCATCAGGTTCCCCATCAGTTTCCCCATCAGGTTCCCCATCAGGTTCCCCATCAGGTTCCCCATCAGGTTCCCCATCAGGTTCCCCATCAGGTTCCCCATCAGGTTCCCCATCAGGTTCCCCACCCCATCAGGTTCCATCAGGTTCCCCATCAGGTTCCCCATCAGGTTCCCCATCAGGTTCCCCATCAGGTTCCATCAGGTTCCCCATCAGGTTCCCCATCAGGTTCCCCATCAGGTTTCCCACCCCATCAGGTTCCCCATCAGGTTCCCCATCAGGTTCCCCATCAGGTTCCCCCATCAGGTTCCCCATCAGGTTCCCCATCAGGTTCCCCATCAGGTTCCCCATCAGGTTCCCCATCAGGTTCCCCACCCCATCAGGTTCCCCATCAGGTTCCCCATCAGGTTCCCCATCAGGTTCCCCATCAGGTTCCCCATCAGGTTCCCCATCAGGTTCCCCATCAGGTTCCCCATCAGGTTCCCCATCAGGTTCCCCATCAGGTTCCCCACCCCATCAGGTTCCCCCATCAGGTTCCCCATCAGGTTCCCCATCAGGTTCCCCATCAGGTTCCCCATCAGGTTCCCCATCAGGTTCCCCATCAGGTTCCCCATCAGGTTCCCCATCAGTTTCCCCACCCCATCAGGTTCCCCATCAGGTTCCCCATCAGGTTCCCCATCAGGTTCCCCATCAGGTTCCCCATCAGGTTCCCCATCAGGTTCCCCATCAGGTTTCCCATCAGGTTCCCCATCAGGTTCCCCATCAGGTTCCCCATCAGGTTCCCCATCAGGTTCCATCAGGTTCCCCATCAGGTTTCCCATCAGGTTCCCCATCAGGTTCCCCATCAGGTTCCATCAGGTTCCCCATCAGGTTCCCCATCAGGTTCCCCATCAGGTTTCCACCCCATCAGGTTCCCCATCAGGTTCCCCATCAGGTTCCCCATCAGGTTCCCCACCCCATCAGGTTCCCCATCAGGTTCCCCACCCCATCAGGTTCCCCATCAGGTTCCCCATCAGGTTCCCCATCAGGTTACCCATCAGGTTCCCATCAGGTTCCCCATCAGGTTCCCCATCAGGTTCCCCATCAGGTTCCCCATCAGGTTCCCCATCAGGTTCCCCACCCCATCAGGTTCCCCATCAGGTTCCCCATCAGGTTCCCCGTTCCCCATCAGGTTCCCCATCAGGTTCCCCATCAGGTTCCCCATCAGGTTCCCCACCCCATCAGGTTCCCCATCAGGTTCCCCATCAGGTTCCCCATCAGGTTCCCCATCAGGTTCCCCATCAGGTTCCCCACCCCATCAGGTTCCCCATCAGGTTCCCCATCAGGTTCCCCATCAGGTTCCCCATCAGGTTCCCCATCAGGTTCCCCATCAGGTTCCCCATCAGGTTCCCCATCAGGTTCCCCATCAGGTTCCCCATCAGGTTCCCCACCCCATCAGGTTCCCCCCATCAGGTTCCCCATCAGGTTCCCCCATCAGGTTCCCCCCATCAGGTTCCCCTATCAGGTTCCCCATCAGGTTCCCCATCAGGTTCCCCATCAGTTTCCCCATCAGGTTCCCCATCAGGTTCCCCATCAGGTTCCCCATCAGGTTCCCCATCAGGTTCCCCATCAGGTTCCCCATCAGGTTCCCCATCAGGTTCCCCATCAGGTTCCCCATCAGGTTCCCCATCAGGTTCCCCATCAGGTTCCCCATCAGTTTCCCCACCCCATCAGGTTCCCCATCAGGTTCCCCATCAGGTTCCCCATCAGGTTCCCCATCAGGTTCCCCATCAGGTTCCCCACCCCATCAGGTTCCCCCCATCAGGTTCCCCATCAGGTTCCCCCCATCAGGTTCCCCCATCAGGTTCCCCATCAGGTTCCCCATCAGGTTCCCCATCAGGTTCCCCATCAGTTTCCCCACCCCATCAGGTTCCCCATCAGGTTCCCCATCAGGTTCCCCATCAGGTTCCCCATCAGGTTCCCCATCAGGTTCCCCATCAGGTTCCCCATCAGGTTCCCCATCAGGTTCCCCATCAGGTTCCCCATCAGGTTCCCCATCAGGTTCCCCATCAGGTTCCCCATCAGGTTCCCCATCAGGTTCCCCATCAGGTTCCCCATCAGGTTCCCCATCAGGTTCCCCATCAGGTTCCCCATCAGGTTCCCCATCAGGTTCCCCATCAGGTTCCCCATCAGGTTCCCCATCAGGTTCCCCATCAGGTTCCCCATCAGGTTCCCCATCAGGTTCCCCATCAGGTTCCCCACCCCATCAGGTTCCCCCCATCAGGTTCCCCATCAGGTTCCCCATCAGGTTCCCCCCATCAGGTTCCCCCCATCAGGTTCCCCATCAGGTTCCCCATCAGGTTCCCCATCAGGTTCCCCATCAGTTTCCCCACCCCATCAGGTTCCCCATCAGGTTCCCCATCAGGTTCCCCATCAGGTTCCCCATCAGGTTCCCCATCAGGTTCCCCATCAGGTTCCCCATCAGGTTCCCCATCAGGTTCCCATCAGGTTCCCCATCAGGTTCCCCATCAGGTTCCCCATCAGGTTCCCCATCAGGTTCCCCATCAGGTTCCCCATCAGGTTCCCCATCAGGTTCCCCATCAGGTTCCCCATCAGGTTCCCCACCCCATCAGGTTCCCCCCATCAGGTTCCCCATCAGGTTCCCCATCAGGTTCCCCATCAGGTTCCCCATCAGGTTCCCCATCAGGTTCCCCATCAGGTTCCCCATCAGGTTCCCCATCAGGTCCCCACCCCATCAGGTTCCCCCATCAGGTTCCCCATCAGGTTCCCCACATCAGGTTCCCCATCAGGTTCCCCATCAGGTTCCCCATCAGGTTCCCCATCAGGTTCCCCATCAGTTTCCCCATCAGGTTCCCCATCAGGTTCCCCATCAGGTTCCCCATCAGGTTCCCCATCAGGTTCCCCATCAGGTTCCCCATCAGGTTCCCCCCATCAGGTTCCCCCCATCAGGTTCCCCATCAGGTTCCCCATCAGGTTCCCCATCAGGTTCCCCATCAGTTTCCCCACCCCATCAGGTTCCCCATCAGGTTCCCCATCAGGTTCCCCATCAGGTTCCCCATCAGGTTCCCCATCAGGTTCCCCACCCCATCAGGTTCCCCCCATCAGGTTCCCCATCAGGTTCCCCCCATCAGGTTCCCCCCATCAGGTTCCCCATCAGGTTCCCATCAGGTTCCCCATCAGGTTCCCCATCAGTTTCCCCACCCCATCAGGTTCCCCATCAGGTTCCCCATCAGGTTCCCTATCAGGTTCCCCATCAGGTTCCCCATCAGGTTCCCCATCAGGTTCCCCATCAGGTTCCCCATCAGGTTCCCCATCAGGTTCCCCATCAGGTTCCCCATCAGGTTCCCCATCAGGTTCCCCATCAGGTTCCCCAAAAGGTTCCCCATCAGGTTCCCCATCAGGTTCCCCATCAGGTTCCCCATCAGGTTCCCCATCAGGTTCCCCATCAGGTTCCCCATCAGGTTCCCCATCAGGTTCCCCATCAGGTTCCCCATCAGGTTCCCCATCAGGTTCCCCACCCGGTTCCCCATCAGGTTCCCACCCCATCAGGTTCCCCCCATCAGGTTCCCCATCAGGTTCCCCATCAGGTTCCCCCCATCAGGTTCCCCCCATCAGGTTCCCCTATCAGGTTCCCCATCAGGTTCCCCATCAGGTTCCCTATCAGTTTCCCCACCCCATCAGGTTCCCCATCAGGTTCCCCATCAGGTTCCCCATCAGGTTCCCCATCAGGTTCCCCATCAGGTTCCCCATCAGGTTCCCCGTCAGGTTCCCCATCAGGTCCCATCAGGTTCCCCATCAGGTTCCCCATCAGGTTCCCCATCAGGTTCCCCATCAGGTTCCATCAGGTTCGCCATCAGGTTTCCCATCAGGTTCCCCATCAGGTTCCCCATCAGGTTCCATCAGGTTCCCCATCAGCTTCCCCATCAGGTTCCCCATCAGGTTTCCCACCCCATCAGGTTCCCCATCAGGTTCCCCGTCAGGTTCCCCATCAGGTTTCCCATCAGGTTCCCCATCAGGTTCCCCATCAGGTTCCCCATCAGGTTCCATCAGGTTCGCCATCAGGTTCCCCATCAGGTTCCCCATCAGGTTCCCCATCAGGTTCCATCAGGTTCCCCATCAGCTTCCCCATCAGGTTCCCCATCAGGTTTCCCACCCCATCAGGTTCCCCATCAGGTTCCCCATCAGGTTCCCCATCAGGTTCCCCATCCGCTTCCCCACCCCATCAGGTTCCCCACCCCATCAGTTTCCCCATCAGGTTCCCCATCAGGTTCCCCATCAGGTTACCCATCAGGTTCCCATCAGGTTCCCCATCAGGTTCCCCATCAGGTTCCCCATCAGGTTCCCCATCAGGTTCCCCATCAGGTTCCCCATCAGGTTCCCCATCAGGTTCCCCATCAGGTTCCCCATCAGGTTCCCCACCCGGTTCCCCATCAGGTTCCCCACCCCATCAGGTTCCCCCCATCAGGTTCCCCATCAGGTTCCCCATCAGGTTCCCCCCATCAGGTTCCCCCCATCAGGTTCCCCATCAGGTTCCCCATCAGGTTCCCCATCAGTTTCCCCATCAGGTTCCCCATCAGGTTCCCCACCCCATCAGGTTCCCCATCAGGTTCCCCATCAGGTTCCCCATCAGGTTCCCCATCAGGTTCCCCATCAGGTTCCCCATCAGGTTCCCCATCAGGTTCCCCACCCGGTTCCCCATCAGGTTCCCCACCCCATCAGGTTCCCCCATCAGGTTCCCCATCAGGTTCCCCATCAGGTTCCCCCCATCAGGTTCCCCACATCAGGTTCCCCTATCAGGTTCCCCATCAGGTTCCCCATCAGGTTCCCCATCAGTTTCCCCACCCCATCAGGTTCCCCATCAGGTTCCCCATCAGGTTCCCCATCAGGTTCCCCATCAGGTTCCCCATCAGGTTCCCCATCAGGTTCCCCGTCAGGTTCCCCATCAGGTTTCCCATCAGGTTCCCCATCAGGTTCCCCATCAGGTTCCCCATCAGGTTCGCCATCAGGTTTCCCATCAGGTTCCCCATCAGGTTCCCCATCAGGTTCCATCAGGTTCCCCATCAGCTTCCCCATCAGGTTCCCCATCAGGTTTCCCACCCCATCAGGTTCCCCATCAGGTTCCCCATCAGGTTCCCCATCCGATTCCCCACCCCATCAGGTTCCCCATCAGGTTCCCCATCCGATTCCCCACCCCATCAGGTTCCCCACCCCATCAGTTC
This sequence comes from Closterium sp. Naga37s-1, assembly GCA_947471745.1. Taxonomy (NCBI): domain Eukaryota; kingdom Viridiplantae; phylum Streptophyta; class Zygnematophyceae; order Desmidiales; family Closteriaceae; genus Closterium; species Closterium sp. Naga37s-1. Next base: position 140,821 of record CANJKZ010000619.1, on the reverse strand, counting down.
CCCATCAGGTTCCCCATCAGGTTCCCCATCAGGTTACCCATCAGGTTCCCATCAGGTTCCCCATCAGGTTCCCCATCAGGTTCCCCATCAGGTTCCCCATCAGGTTCCGCATCAGGTTCCCCACCCCATCAGGTTCCCCATCAGGTTCCCCATCAGGTTCCCCACCCCATCAGGTTCCCCATCAGGTTCCCCATCAGGTTCCCCATCAGGTTCCCCATCAGGTTCCGCATCAGGTTCCCCACCCCATCAGGTTCCCCATCAGGTTCCCCATCAGGTTCCCCATCAGGTTCCCCATCAGGCTCCCCACCCCATCAGGTTCCCCCCATCAGGTTCCATATCAGGTTCCCCATCAGGTTCCCCATCAGGTTCCCCATCAGGTTCCCCATCAGGTTCCCCATCAGGTTCCCCATCAGGTTTCCCCATCAGGTTCCCCATCAGGTTCCCCATCAGGTTCCCCATCAGGCTCCCCACCCCATCAGGTTCCCCCCATCAGGTTCCCCATCAGGTTCCCCCCATCAGGTTCCCCCCATCAGGTTCCCCATCAGGTTCCCCATCAGGTTCCCCATCAGGTTCCCCATCAGTTCCCCATCAGGTTCCCCATCAGGTTCCCCATCAGGTTCCCCATCAGGTTCCCCATCAGGTTCCCCCCATCAGGTTCCCCCCATCAGGTTCCCCTATCAGGTTCCCCATCAGGTTCCCCATCAGGTTCCCCATCAGTTCCCCACCCCATCAGGTTCCCCATCAGGTTCCCCATCAGGTTCCCCATCAGGTTCCCCATCAGGCTCCCCACCCCATCAGGTTCCCCCCATCAGGTTCCCCATCAGGTTCCCCCCATCAGGTTCCCCCCATCAGGTTCCCCTATCAGGTTCCCCATCAGGTTCCCCATCAGGTTCCCCATCAGTTTCCCCACCCCATCAGGTTCCCCATCAGGTTCCCCATCAGGTTCCCTATCAGGTTCCCCATCAGGTTCCCCATCAGGTTCCCCATCAGGTTCCACATCAGGTTCCCCATCAGGTTCCCCATCAGGTTCCCCATCAGGTTCCCCACCCAGTTCCCCATCAGGTTCCCCACCCCATCAGGTTCCCCCCATCAGGTTCCCCCCATCAGGTTCCCCATCAGGTTCCCCATCAGGTTCCCCCCATCAGGTTCCCCCCATCAGGTTCCCCTATCAGGTTCCCCATCAGGTTCCCCATCAGGTTCCCCATCAGTTTCCCCACCCATCAGGTTCCCCATCAGGTTCCCCATCAGGTTCCCCATCAGGCTCCCCACCCCATCAGGTTCCCCCCATCAGGTTCCCCATCAGGTTCCCCATCAGGTTCCCCCCATCAGGTTCCCCCCATCAGGTTCCCCTATCAGGTTCCCCATCAGTTTCCCCACCCCATCAGGTCCCCCATCAGGTTCCCCATCAGGTTCCCCATCAGGTTCCCCATCAGGTTCCCCATCAGGTTCCCCATCAGGTTCCCCATCAGGTTCCCCATCAGGTTCCCCATCAGGTTCCCCACCCGGTTCCCCACCTGGTTCCCCATCAGGTTCCCCACCCCATCAGGTTCCCCCCATCAGGTTCCCCATCAGGTTCCCCATCAGGTTCCCCCCATCAGGTTCCCCCCATCAGGTTCCCCTATCAGGTTCCCCATCAGGTTCCCCATCAGGTTCCCCATCAGTTTCCCACCCCATCAGGTTCCCCATCAGGTTCCCCATCAGGTTCCCCATCAAGTTCCCCATCAGGTTCCCCATCAGGTTCCCCATCAGGTTCCCCATCAGGTTCCCCATCAGGTTCCCCCCCATCAGGTTCCCCATCAGGTTCCCCCCATCAGGTTCCCCATCAGGTTCCCCCATCAGGTTCCCCCATCAGGTTCCCCATCAGGTCCCCATCAGGTTCCCCATCAGGTTCCCCATCAGGTTCCCCATCAGGTTCCCCATCAGGTTCCCCATCAGGTTCCCCATCAGGTTCCCCATCAGGTTCCCCATCAGGTTCCCCATCAGGTTCCTCAGGCCCATCAGGTTCCCCATCAGGTTCCCCATCAGGTTCCCCATCAGGTTCCCCATCAGGTTCCCCATCAGGTTCCCCATCAGGTTCCCCATCAGCTTCCCCATCAGGTTCCCCATCAGGTTTCCCACCCCATCAGGTTCCCCATCAGGTTCCCCATCAGGTTCCCCATCAGGTTCCCCACCCCATCAGGTTCCCCATCAGGTTCCCCATCAGGTTCCCCATCAGGTTCCGCATCAGGTTCCCCACCCATCAGGTTCCCCATCAGGTTCCCCATCAGGTTCCCCATCAGGTTCCCCATCAGGTTCCCCACCCCATCAGGTTCCCCATCAGGTTCCCCATCAGGTTCCCCATCAGGTTCCCCATCAGGTTCCCCATCAGGTTCCCCATCAGGTTCCCCATCAGGTTCCCCATCAGGTTCCCCATCAGGTTCCCCATCAGGTTCCCCATCAGGTTCCCCATCAGGTTCCCCATCAGGTTCCCCGCTCCCCACCCCATCAGGTTCCCCCCATCAGGTTCCCCATCAGGTTCCCCATCAGGTTCCCCCCATCAGGTTCCCCCCATCAGGTTCCCCTATCAGGTTCCCCATCAGGTTCCCCATCAGGTTCCCCATCGGTTTCCCCATCAGGTTCCCCATCAGGTTCCCCATCAGGTTCCCCATCAGGTTCCCCATCAGGTTCCCCATCAGGTTCCCCACCCAGTTCCCCATCAGGTTCCCCACCCCATCAGGTTCCCCCCATCAGGTTCCCCCCATCAGGTTCCCCATCAGGTTCCCCATCAGGTTCCCCCCATCAGGTTCCCCCCATCAGGTTCCCCTATCAGGTTCCCCATCAGGTTCCCCATCAGGTTCCCCATCAGTTTCCCCACCCCATCAGGTTCCCCATCAGGTTCCCCATCAGGTTCCCCATCAGGTTCCCCATCAGGTTCCCCATCAGGTTCCCCATCAGGTTCCCCATCAGGTTCCCCATCAGGTTCCCCATCAGGTTCCCCATCAGGTTCCCCATCAGGTTCCCACCCATCAGGTTCCCCATCAGGATCCCCATCAGGTTCCCCATCAGGTTCCCCATCAGGTTCCCCATCAGGTTCCCCATCAGGTTCCCCATCAGGTTCCCCATCAGGTTCCCCATCAGGTTCCCCATCAGGTTCCCCATCAGGCTCCCCACCCCATCAGGTTCCCCCCATCAGGTTCCCCATCAGGTTCCCCATCAGGTTCCCCCCATCAGGTTCCCCCCATCAGGTTCCCCTATCAGGTTCCCCATCAGGTTCCCCATCAGGTTCCCCATCAGTTTCCCCATCAGGTTCCCCATCAGGTTCCCCATCAGGTTCCCCATCAGGTTCCCCATCAGGTTCCCCATCAGGTTCCCCATCAGGTTCCCCATCAGGTTCCCCATCAGGTTCCCCATCAGGTTCCCCACCCAGTTCCCCATCAGGTTCCCCACCCCATCAAGTTCCCCCCATCAGGTTCCCCCCATCAGGTTCCCCATCAGGTTCCCCATCAGGTTCCCCCCATCAGGTTCCCCCCATCAGGTTCCCCTATCAGGTTCCCCATCAGGTTCCCCATCAGGTTCCCCATCAGTTTCCCCACCCCATCAGGTTCCCCATCAGGTTCCCCATCAGGTTCCCCATCAGGTTCCCCATCAGGTTCCCCATCAGGTTCCCCATCAGGTTCCCCATCAGGTTCCCCATCAGGTTCCCCATCAGGTTCCCCATCAGGTTCCCCATCAGGTTCCCCATCAGGCTCCCCATCAGGCTCCCCATCAGGCTCCCCATCAGGTTCCCCATCAGGTTCCCCATCAGGTTCCCCATCAGGTTCCCCATCAGGTTCCCCATCAGGTTCCCCGTCAGGTTCCCCATCAGGTTCCCCATCAGGTTCCCCATCAGTTTCCCCATCAGGTTCCCCATCAGGTTCCCCACCCGGTTCCCCACCCGGTTCCCCATCAGGTTCCCCACCCCATCAGGTTCCTCCCATCAGGTTCCCCATCAGGTTCCCCCCATCAGGTTCCCCATCAGGTTCCCCATCAGGTTCCCCCCATCAGGTTCCCCCCATCAGGTTCCCCTATCAGGTTCCCCATCAGGTTTGCCATCAGGTTCCCCATCAGTTTCCCCATCAGGTTCCCCATCAGGTTCCCCATCAGGTTCACCATCAGGTTCCCCATCAGGTTCCCCATCAGGTTCCCCATCAGGTTCCCCATCAGGTTCCATCAGGTTCCCCATCAGGTTCCCCATCTGGTTTCCCACCCCATCAGGTTCCCCATCAGGTTCCCCATCAGGTTCCCCATCCGATTCCCCACCCCATCAGGTTCCCCATCAGGTTCCCCATCAGGTTCCCCATCAGGTTCCCCATCAGGTTACCCATCAGGTTCCCCATCAGGTTCCCCATCAGGTTCCCCATCAGGTTACCCATCAGGTTCCCCATCAGGTTCCCCATCAGGTTCCCCATCAGGTTCCCCATCAGGTTCCCCATCAGGTTCCCCATCAGGTTTCCCATCAGGTTACCCATCAGGTTCCCCATCACGTTCCCCATCAGGTTCCCCATCAGGTTCCCCATCAGGTTCCCCATCAGGTTCCCCATCAGGTTCCCCATCAGATTCCCCATCAGTTTCCCCACCCCATCAGGTTCCCCATCAGGTTTCCCACCCCATCAGGTTCCCCATCAGGTTCCCCGTCAGGTTCCCCATCAGGTTTCCCATCAGGTTCCCCATCAGGTTCCCCATCAGGTTCCCCATCAGGTTCCCCATCAGGTTCCATCAGGTTCGCCATCAGGTTCCCCATCAGGTTCCCCATCAGGTTTCCCACCCCATCAGGTTCCCCATCAGGTTCCCCATCAGGTTCCCCATCCGCTTCCCCACCCCATCAGGTTCCCCACCCCATCAGTTTCCCCATCAGGTTCCCCATCAGGTTCCCCATCAGGTTCCCCATCAGGTTCCCCATCAGGTTCCCCACCCGGTTCCCCACCTGGTTCCCCATCAGGTTCCCCACCCCATCAGGTTCCCCCCATCAGGTTCCCCATCAGGTTCCCCATCAGGTTCCCCCCATCAGGTTCCCCCCATCAGGTTCCCCTATCAGGTTCCCCATCAGGTTCCCCATCAGGTTCCCCATCAGTTTCCCCACCCCATCAGGTTCCCCATCAGGTTCCCCATCAGGTTCCCCATCAAGTTCCCCATCAGGTTCCCCATCAGGTTCCCCATCAGGTTCCCCATCAGGTTCCCCATCAGGTTCCCCACCCCATCAGGTTCCCCCCATCAGGTTCCCCATCAGGTTCCCCATCAGGTTCCCCCCATCAGGTTCCCCCCATCAGGTTCCCCATCAGGTTCCCCATCAGGTTCCCCATCAGGTTCCCCATCAGGTTCCCCATCAGGTTCCCCATCAGGTTCCCCATCAGGTTCCCCATCAGGTTCCCCATCAGGTTCCCCATCAGGTTCCCCATCAGGTTCCCCATCAGGTTCCCCATCAGGTTCCATCAGGTTCGCCATCAGGTTCCCCATCAGGTTCCCCATCAGGTTCCCCATCAGGTTCCCCATCAGCTTCCCCATCAGGTTCCCCATCAGGTTTCCCACCCCATCAGGTTCCCCATCAGGTTCCCCATCAGGTTCCCCATCAGGTTCCCCACCCCATCAGGTTCCCCATCAGGTTCCCCATCAGGTTCCCCATCAGGTTCCGCATCAGGTTCCCCACCCCATCAGGTTCCCCATCAGGTTCCCCATCAGGTTCCCCATCAGGTTCCCCATCAGGTTCCCCACCCCATCAGGTTCCCCATCAGGTTCCCCATCAGGTTCCCCATCAGGTTCCCCATCAGGTTCCCCATCAGGTTCCCCATCAGGTTCCCCATCAGGTTCCCCATCAGGTTCCCCATCAGGTTCCCCATCAGGTTCCCCATCAGGTTCCCCATCAGGTTCCCCATCAGGTTCCCCATCAGGTTCCCCATCAGGCTCCCCACCCCATCAGGTTCCCCCCATCAGGTTCCCCATCAGGTTCCCCATCAGGTTCCCCCCATCAGGTTCCCCCCATCAGGTTCCCCTATCAGGTTCCCCATCAGGTTCCCCATCAGGTTCCCCATCGGTTTCCCCATCAGGTTCCCCATCAGGTTCCCCATCAGGTTCCCCATCAGGTTCCCCATCAGGTTCCCCATCAGGTTCCCCACCCAGTTCCCCATCAGGTTCCCCACCCCATCAGGTTCCCCCCATCAGGTTCCCCCCATCAGGTTCCCCATCAGGTTCCCCATCAGGTTCCCCCCATCAGGTTCCCCCCATCAGGTTCCCCTATCAGGTTCCCCATCAGGTTCCCCATCAGGTTCCCCATCAGTTTCCCCACCCCATCAGGTTCCCCATCAGGTTCCCCATCAGGTTCCCCATCAGGTTCCCCATCAGGTTCCCCATCAGGTTCCCCACCCCATCAGGTTCCCCATCAGGTTCCCCATCAGGTTCCCCATCAGGTTCCCCATCAGGTTCCCCACCCCATCAGGTTCCCCATCAGGATCCCCATCAGGTTCCCCATCAGGTTCCCCATCAGGTTCCCCATCAGGTTCCCCATCAGGTTCCCCATCAGGTTCCCCATCAGGTTCCCCATCAGGTTCCCCATCAGGTTCCCCATCAGGCTCCCCACCCCATCAGGTTCCCCCCATCAGGTTCCCCATCAGGTTCCCCATCAGGTTCCCCCCATCAGGTTCCCCCCCATCAGGTTCCCCTATCAGGTTCCCCATCAGGTTCCCCATCAGGTTCCCCATCAGTTTCCCCATCAGGTTCCCCATCAGGTTCCCCATCAGGTTCCCCATCAGGTTCCCCATCAGGTTCCCCATCAGGTTCCCCATCAGGTTCCCCATCAGGTTCCCCATCAGGTTCCCCATCAGGTTCCCCACCCAGTTCCCCATCAGGTTCCCCACCCCATCAGGTTCCCCCCATCAGGTTCCCCCCATCAGGTTCCCCATCAGGTTCCCCATCAGGTTCCCCCCATCAGGTTCCCCCCATCAGGTTCCCCTATCAGGTTCCCCATCAGGTTCCCCATCAGGTTCCCCATCAGTTTCCCCACCCCATCAGGTTCCCCATCAGGTTCCCCATCAGGTTCCCCATCAGGTTCCCCATCAGGTTCCCCATCAGGTTCCCCATCAGGTTCCCCATCAGGTTCCCCATCAGGTTCCCCATCAGGTTCCCCATCAGGTTCCCCATCAGGTTCCCCATCAGGCTCCCCATCAGGCTCCCCATCAGGCTCCCCATCAGGTTCCCCATCAGGTTCCCCATCAGGTTCCCCATCAGGTTCCCCATCAGGTTCCCCATCAGGTTCCCCGTCAGGTTCCCCATCAGGTTCCCCATCAGGTTCCCCATCAGTTTCCCCATCAGGTTCCCCATCAGGTTCCCCACCCGGTTCCCCACCCGGTTCCCCATCAGGTTCCCCACCCCATCAGGTTCCTCCCATCAGGTTCCCCATCAGGTTCCCCCCATCAGGTTCCCCATCAGGTTCCCCATCAGGTTCCCCCCATCAGGTTCCCCCCATCAGGTTCCCCTATCAGGTTCCCCATCAGGTTTGCCATCAGGTTCCCCATCAGTTTCCCCATCAGGTTCCCCATCAGGTTCCCCATCAGGTTCACCATCAGGTTCCCCATCAGGTTCCCCATCAGGTTCCCCATCAGGTTCCCCATCAGGTTCCATCAGGTTCCCCATCAGGTTCCCCATCTGGTTTCCCACCCCATCAGGTTCCCCATCAGGTTCCCCATCAGGTTCCCCATCCGATTCCCCACCCCATCAGGTTCCCCATCAGGTTCCCCATCAGGTTCCCCATCAGGTTCCCCATCAGGTTACCCATCAGGTTCCCCATCAGGTTCCCCATAAGGTTCCCCATCAGGTTACCCATCAGGTTCCCCATCAGGTTCCCCATCAGGTTCCCCATCAGGTTCCCCATCAGGTTCCCCATCAGGTTCCCCATCAGGTTCCCCATCAGGTTTCCCATCAGGTTACCCATCAGGTTCCCCATCACGTTCCCCATCAGGTTCCCCATCAGGTTCCCCATCAGGTTCCCCATCAGGTTCCCCATCAGGTTCCCCATCAGATTCCCCATCAGTTTCCCCACCCCATCAGGTTCCCCATCAGGTTTCCCACCCCATCAGGTTCCCCATCAGGTTCCCCGTCAGGTTCCCCATCAGGTTTCCCATCAGGTTCCCCATCAGGTTCCCCATCAGGTTCCCCATCAGGTTCCCCATCAGGTTCCATCAGGTTCGCCATCAGGTTCCCCATCAGGTTCCCCATCAGGTTTCCCACCCCATCAGGTTCCCCATCAGGTTCCCCATCAGGTTCCCCATCAGGTTCCCCATCCGCTTCCCCACCCCATCAGGTTCCCCACCCCATCAGTTTCCCCATCAGGTTCCCCATCAGGTTCCCCATCAGGTTACCCATCAGGTTCCCATCAGGTTCCCCATCAGGTTCCCCATCAGGTTCCCCATCAGGTTCCCCATCAGGTTCCCCATCAGGTTCCGCATCAGGTTCCCCACCCCATCAGGTTCCCCATCTGGTTCCCCATCAGGTTCCCCATCAGGTTCCCCATCAGGTTCCCCATCAGGTTCCCCACCCCATCAGGTTCCCCATCAGGTTCCCCATCAGGTTCCCCATCAGGTTCCCCATCAGGTTCCCCATCAGGTTCCCCATCAGGTTCCCATCAGGTTCCCCATCAGGTTCCCCATCAGGTTCCCCATCAGGTTACCCATCAGGTTCCCCATTAGGTTCCCCATCAGGTTCCCCATCAGGTTCCCCATCAGGTTCCTCATCAGGTTCCCCATCAGGTTCCCAATCAGGTTCCCCATCAGGTTCCCCATCAGGTTCCCCATCAGGTTCCCCATCAGTTTCACCATCAGGTTCCCCATCAGGTTCCCCATCAGGTTCCCCATCAGGTTCCCCATCAGTTTCCCCATCAGTTTCCCCATCAGGTTCCCCATCAGGTTCCCCATCAGGTTCCGCATCAGGTTCCCCATCAGGTTCCCCATCAGGTTCCCCATCAGGTTCCCCACCCCATCAGGTTCCCCATCAGGTTTCCCATCAGGTTCCCATCAGGTTCCCCATCAGGTTCCCCATCAGGTTCCCCATCAGGTTCCCCATCAGGTTCCCCATCAGGTTCCCCATCAGGTTCCCCATCAGGTTCCCCATCAGGTTCCCCATCAGGTTCCCCATCAGGTTCCCCATCAGTTTCCCCATCAGGAACCTGGCCCGAGCCTGACCCGACCCGACCCGACCGAGAGCCCGTGTGGCCATTTGCTCATCTCTACCGATGCTGATGCTGATGCTGATGCTTATGCTTATGCTTATGCTGATGCTTATGCTGATGCTTTTGCTGATGCTGATGCTGATGCTGATGCTTATTCTGATGCTGATGCTTATGCCAACGCTTATGCTGATGCTAATGCTTATTCTGATGCTTATGCTGATGCTGATGCTTTTGCTGATGCTTATGCTTATGCTGATGCTGATGCTGATGCTTATGCTGATGCTGATGCTTATGCTGACGCTTATGCTGATGCTAATGCTTATGCTGGTGCTTATGCTGATGCTGTTGCTTATGCTGATGCTTTTGCTGATGCTTATGATGATGCTGATGCTTCTGCTGATGCTTATGCTGATGCTGATGCTTTGTTAATGCTGATGCTTATGCTGATGCTTATGCTGATGCTTATGCTGATGCTGATGCTGATGCTGATGCTTATGCTTATGCTTATGCTGATGCTGATGCTTATGCTGATGCTTATGCTGATGCTTATGCTGATGCTGATGCTTATGGGTGTTGGTTTGAGGTGCAGGTTTGAGGTGGTGCAGGTTTGAGATGCAGGTTTGAGGTGCAGGTTTGAGGTGCAGGTTTGAGGTGCAGGTTTGAGGTGGTGCAGGTTTGAGGTGCAGGTTTGAGGTGCAGGTTTGAGGTGCAGGTTTGAGGTGCAGGTTTGAGGTGGTGCAGGTTTGACGTGCAGGTTTGAGGTGCAGGTTTGAGGTGCAGGTTTGAGGTGCAGGTTTGAGGTGCAGGTTTGAGGTGCATGTTTGAGATGCAGGTTTGAGGTGCAGGTTTGAGGTGCAGGTTTGAGGTGCAGGTTTGAGGTGCAGGTTTGAGGTGCAGGTTTGAGGTGCAGGTTTGAGGTGCAGGTTTGAGGTGCAGGTTTGAGGTGCAGGTTTGAGGTGCAGGTTTGAGGTGCAGGTTTGAGGTGCAGGTTTGAGGTGCAGGTTTGAGGTTCAGGTTTGAGGTTCAGGTTTGAGGTGCAGGTTTGAGGTGCAGGTTTGAGGTGCAGGTTTGAGGTGCAGGTTTGAGGTGCAGGTTTGAGGTGCAGGTTTGAGGTGCAGGTTTGAGGTGCAGGTTTGAGGTGCAGGTTTGAGGTGCAGGTTTGAGGTGCAGGTTTGAGGTGCAGGTTTGAGGTGCAGGTTTGAGGTTCAGGTTTGAGGTTCAGGTTTGAGGTGCAGGTTTGAGGTGCAGGTTTGAGGTGCAGGTTTGAGGTGCAGGTTTGAGGTGCAGGTTTGAGGTGGTGCAGGTTTGACGTGCAGGTTTGACGTGCAGGTTTGAGGTGCAGGTTTGAGGTGCAGGTTTGACGTGCAGGTTTGACGTGCAGGTTTGAGGTGCAGGTTTGAGGTGCAGGTTTGACGTGCAGGTTTGAGGTGCAGGTTTGAGGTGCAGGTTTGAGGTGCAGGTTTGAGGTGCAGGTTTGAGGTGCAGGTTTGAGGTGCAGGTTTGAGGTGCAGGTTTGAGGTGCAGGTTTGAGGTGCAGGTTTGAGGTGCAGGTTTGAGGTGCAGGTTTGAGGTGCAGGTTTGACGTGCTCTGCACCTAGCGCCCCCACTTAGCGCCCCCACTGAGCGCCCCCACTTGGCGGCCCCACTTAGCGCCCCCACTGAGCCATGGGAGGGAGATGGAGCACACACAACTGCTGCTGCTGCAACACTGCAGCTGAACCTCCCTCCCCCTTTGCCTCTCCCCCCAATCCTCTCCCCCTCCCTCTCCAGACTCCAAGACCCTCACAGAGGCCAGGCGGGAGCAGCTGTTCCAAGCCATGGGGGCGGGTGATTGCGCACCCTGCTACTGCTGACCCTTTCTCTCACTGCTGCACCACACACCACTGCTGTTTCTGAACCTCCATCTTCCCTCTGCCTCTTTCCCCCTTCCACGCCGCCCCTCTCTCCATTCTCCAGACTCCAAGACCCGCACAAAGGGCAGGCGGGAGCAGCTGTTGCGAGGCATGGGGGGGGATGTAGCCCTGCCGCTGCTGAGCCTCCCTCTCCATGCCTCGCAACAGCTGCTGCTGCATGGGGCATGAGACCCCACTGCCGCTGCTGAGCCTCCCTCTCCCTTCCTCCTCTTCCCCATGCCGCCTTCCTCCCTCATCATTCCCATTACACGCCAGACTCCAAGACCCTCACAGAGGCCAGGCGGGAGCAGCTGTTTCGAGTTATGGGAGGGCCGGCAACTGCTGCACCTAGTGGGGGAGACAATGGTGGTAGTGGTGGTGATGGAAACAGTGTGATTGCGGATGGTGGGAATGGGAATGGGAAGGGTGGGAATGGCAGCAAAGCAGAAGGTGTTTGTGTGGCCAGCAGGGACAACGGAGAGCAGGCAGAGTGGGCAGGGGCGGGGGAAGGGCCAGCAGAGGGGGCAGGGGCAGCAGAGGAGGCGAGTGTGATCGGGTGGGAGGTTGACGTCATCAGTGCGGCTGCCCTCTCCGCCAAAATGCTCTCCAGGTATGCTCAGGTGTTTTTCCAGGTGTTTGCTCTCTTGCTTTTCAGGTGATTTTCATGGGCATTTTCAGATGTCTTCAATGAATTTCCATGTGTTTTTGTGCGTGCCCCTGCTGCTGTTACCCTGCATGCCGTCTCCACATGAGCTCTGAATGCATTTTCACTGCACTGGTTACGTAAGCCATCTCACTGCTTGCCTTACCACGCCCCATTCCCTCCATTCACATGGCATGGCATTGCGTGGCACGACATGGCACATCTCAACTGCCGCATCATGCAGGGAGCGCACGAGTCTGAATGCGATCGCCTTTGAGTCAACGGCAATGCTCATTCAGCGCGTGCTGGACCAAGGAGTCAATATTGTGGAGGTAGGTGGGTGCGGCATCCCAGTCAAACCGAGTCAAACCGAGTCAAAACGAGTCAAACCAAGTCGAACCGAGTCGAACCGAGTCAAACAAACTTGACGGCAAAGCTCATGGATCCTCATGTTCGCCCTGCCCTCCCCTCCCCCCTCTCATTATCCATCCCCACTTCGCCCTGCCTCCCCCCACCCCTCTTCCCGCACAGGCCTTTGTGGACACACTCGGTGATCCCCAGAAGCACCAGGAGCGCCTGCAGCAGCGCTTTCCCCGCGTGCGGTTCACCGTGGCAAAGAAGGCTGACAGCCTGTTTCCGATCGTCAGCGCTGCCAGCATTGTCGCTAAGGTGTGTGTGGGCAGATGTGGTGTGTGTGAGATGAGCATTGCCCTCCCCCACCCATCCCCCGCATGCCGTTCACTGTGGCTAAGAAGGCTGACAGCCTGTTCCCCATCGTCAGCGCTGCTAGCATTGCAGCTAAGGTGAGAGTGGGCAGGTGCTTGCATCCCTCACCAATGTAGTGCCTGCCTGCCCATGTGTCTGCTGCATTCCCCTCGCGTGCCATTCACCATGGCTAAGAAAGCTAATAGACTCTTCCTCATTGTCACCGCTGCTAGCATTGCCGTTAAGGTGAGAGCAGGCAGGTGCTTGCATCCCTCCTCCATACCATACTCGAACCATCTCATATGAAGGCCAACAGCCTATTCCCCTCCCCATCGTCAGCGCCGCTGGCATTGCTGCTAAGGTGAAAGCAGGTGAGCTTGCAAGGTGTGACAGAGGTGCTTTCATCCCTCCTCTACTTCCGTGGCAAAGCAGGCTGATAGGATGCTGATAGGAGGATGATAAGAGGCTGATAGGAGTTAGGCTGTTAGGCTGTTAAGCTGTTAGGCTATTAGACTGTTACGCTGTTAGGCTGTTAGGCTGTTAGGCTGCTAGGCTGTTAGGTTGTTAGGCTGTTACGCTGTTACGCTGTTAGGCTGTTAAGCAGTTGCGCTGTTAGCTGTTACACGTTACGCTGCTAGGCTGTTAGGCTATGAGGCTGTTACGCTGTTACGCTGTTACTCTGTTTCGCTGTTAGGTCGTTAGGCGATTAGGCTGTTAGGCTGTTAGGCTGCTAGGCTGCTAAGCTGCTAAGTTGTTACGCTGTTATGATGTTACTCTGTTATGTTGTTACGCTGTTACGCTGTTAGGCTGTTAGGCTGTTACGCTGTTAGGCTGTTAGGTTGTTGCGCTGTTAGGTTGTTAGGCTGTTAGGCTATGAGGCTGTTACGTTGTTAGGCAGTTAGGCTGTTACGCTGTTATGCTGTTACGCTGTTACGTTGTTACGCTGTTACGCTGTTAAGCTGTTAAGCTGTTAGGCTGTTAGGCTGTTAGGCTGCTAAGCTGTTACGCTGTTACGATGTTAGGCTGTTACTCTGTTACTCTATTACGCTGTTAGGCTGTTTGGTTGCTAGGCTGTTAGGCTGTTATGCTGTTACGCTATTAGGCTGTTAGGCTATAAGGCTGTTAGGCTGTTAGGCTGTTAGGCTGTTACGCTGTTACGCTGTTACGCTATTACATTGTTAGGTTGTTAGGCTGTTACGCTGTTAGGCTGTTACGCTGTTAGGCTGTTACGCTGTTAGGTTGTTAGGCTGTTAGGCTGTGAGGCTGTTAGGCTGTAAGGCTGTTACGCTGTTAGGCTGTTAGGCTGTTACGCTGTCATGCTGTTACGTTGTTACCCTGTTACGTTGTTACGCTGTTACGCTGTTAGGCTGTTAGGCTGTTAGGCTGTTACGCTATTACGCTGTTACGCTGTTAGGCTGTTACGCTGTTACGCTGTTACCCTGTTACGCTGTTAGGCTGTTAGGCTGGTATGCTGTTAGGTTGTTTGCCTGTTAGGCTGTGAGGCTGTTAGGCTGTTAAGCTGTTACGCTGATAGGTTGTTAGGCTGTTAGGCTGCTAGGCTGTTACGCTGTTATGCTGTTACGCTGTTACTCTGTTTGGTTGTTAGGCTGTTACGCTGTTACGCTGTTAGGTTGTTAGGCTGTTACGCAGTTACGCTGTTACGCAGTTAGACTGTTACGCTGTTACGCTGTTAGGCTGTTAGGCAGTAACGCAGTTATGCTGTTAGGCTGTTAGGCTGTTACGCTGTTAGGCTGTTAGGCTGTTTCGCTGTTACGCTGTAAGGCTGTTACCCTATTAGGCTGTTAGGCTGTTACGCTGTTAGGCTGTTAGTCTGTTAGGCTGCTAGGCTGTTACACTGTTATGTGATATAAGTCAAGAGTATGATTAGTAATGAGCCAACAAGGCTCTATAATACAAGCATGCAAGGAAGAGAAGGGTGGAGGAGGAGCTAACCCTATTGGCCACTAAGTTGGCCAATGGGTGAGGTGCTTGTGTAGTAGGAAACCTCACAATGTAGCTAGGTTGGGATTGGTTGGTTTAAGGACCAAAGGTTGGCAAGTGCCAACCAAGGGCCAAGACTAAATCCAATCTTGACCAACCACAAAATGTGGTTGGAGTGTACACCCAACTCCCCCAGAACCTAAAGGCCTACACCCATTCTAGCCTATGAATGTTGTATATAGTATACAATTACAACATTATGCTGTTACGCTGTTACGTAGTTACACTATTACGCTGTTACGTTGTTACGCTGTTAGGCTGTTAGGCTGTTAGCCTGTTAGGCTGCTAGGCTGTTATGCTTACGCTGTTACGCTGTTACGCAGTTACACTATTCCGCTGTTACGTTGTTCTGCTGTTAGGCTGTTAGGCTGTTACGTTGTTACGCTGTTAGGCTGTAGGATATTAGGCTGTTACGCTGTTACGCTGGATGCTGTTACTCTGTTACGATGTTACTCTGTTACGCTGTTACGTTGTTAGGCTGTTAGGCTGTTAGGCTGTTACGCTGTTAGGCTGTTAGGCTGCTAAGCTGCTAGTGTGAGAGTACGACGGCTTATGATGGCTTTGCTAGCTTGCCTAGACTATATTATGTTATTACTAGCTTAGCTTTATTTTATCTTGCATGCTTTTGCTTGATTTCCTAGGTTCGTTGTCTTTACTATAGTTATTATAGTTGTAGGCACCGAACTAGGTTGAGTGCACCGAATTCTAGGCTTTTCGGTTGCCACCGAATTGCCTTCTACCGAATTCGGGAAGGACCCATTCGGGACGCTTCGCGACCCGCGGAACCTTCTAGTAACACCCGGGTTACTGCCTTTGTGTCGAGCCTATATATAGCCTCGCCTTGTATCCAGGTGAATCATTCAATAGATTTATCTTTCCTGAACCAGATCCTCACAGCTAGGCTGCTACGCTGTTATGATGTTACGCTGTTACGCTATTAGGCTGTTACGCTATTACGCTATTAGGCTGTTAGACTGTTACGCTGTTAGGCTGTTGGGCTGTTAGGCTGTTACGCTGTTACGCTGTTAGGTTGTTAGGCTATTAGGCTGTTTACGCTGTTAGGCTGTTAGGCTGTTAGGCTGTTACGCTGTTAAGCTATTACGCTGTTATGCTGTTATGCTGTGACGCTGTTAGGCTGTTAGGCTGTTTGGCCATTAGGCTGTTACGCAGTTAGGCCGTTAGGCTATTAGGCTGTTAGGCTGTTATGCTGTTAGGCTGTTAGGCTGTTATGCTAGGCTGTTACGTTGTTAGGCTGTTAGGCTGTTAGGCGGTTAGGCTGTTAGGCTGTTAAGCTGTTAGGCTGTTACGCTGTTAGGCTGTTAGGCGGTTAGGCTGTTAGGCTGTTACGCTGTTACGCTGTTAGGCTGTTAGGTTGTTGCGCTGTTAGGTTGTTAGGCTGTTAGGCTATGAGGCTGTTACGCTGTTAGGCAGTTAGGCTGTTACGCTGTTATGCTGTTACGCTGTTACGTTGTTACGTTGTTACGCTGTTACGCTGTTAAGCTGTTAAGCTGTTAGGCTGTTAGGCTGTTAGGCTGCTAAGCTGTTACGCTGTTACGATGTTAGGCTGTTACTCTGTTACTCTGTTACGCTGTTAGGCTGTTTGGTTGCTAGGCTGTTAGGCTGTTACGCTGTTACGCTGTTAGGCTGTTAGGCTATAAGGCTGTTAGGCTGTTAGGCTGTTAGGCTGTTACGCTGTTACGCTGTTACATTGTTAGGCTGTTAGGCTGTTACGCTGTTAGGCTGTTACGCTGTTAGGCTGTTACGCTGTTAGGTTGTTAGGCTGTTAGGCTGTGAGGCTGTTAGGCTGTAAGGCTGTTACGCTGTTAGGCTGTTAGGCTGTTACGCTGTCATGCTGTTACGTTGTTACCCTGTTACGTTGTTACGCTGTTACGCTGTTAGGCTGTTAGGCTGTTAGGCTGTTACGCTATTACGCTGTTACGCTGTTAGGCTGTTACGCTATTATCCTGTTACGCTGTTAGGCTGTTAGGCTGGTATGCTGTTAGGTTGTTTGGCTGTTAGGCTGTGAGGCTGTTAGGCTGTTAAGCTGTTACGCTGATAGGTTGTTAGGCTGTTAGGCTGCTAGGCTGTTACGCTGTTATGCTGTTACGCTGTTACTCTGTTTGGTTGTTAGGCTGTTACGCTGTTACGCTGTTAGGTTGTTAGGCTGTTACGCAGTTACGCTGTTACGCAGTTAGACTGTTACGCTGTTACGCTGTTAGGCTGTTAGGCAGTAACGCAGTTATGCTGTTAGGCTGTTAGGCTGTTACGCTGTTAGGTGTCAGAATGTTATGCTCTAGCCTGTAGTGGGGTGCTCTATAGCGAGTACAACCCTTCTAGGGTTTGCTATTTGTATCCTGATTCCTGCTAGTGAACCCCCTCTTTGCCTAAACTGTTTCTTGCCTAGCTAGGGCTTTCCTAGCTATGGCGCCTTCTTCTACTGCTCATTTTCACATGCTATTAGAGCGATATGCTCCTGGCCTGTGGGCCCCACCTCACTGCTTCCGCTGCTACTGCTACTCTCTGTGTTGCACGCCCCGTGGCGTGCAACGGATTTTTCATCCCGCCACGCGCTCGGAGCGTGCGGCGGTTTTCTGCCCGCCGTGCGCCCCGAGGCGCGCGGCGGTTTTCTGCCCGCCGTGCGCCCCGAGGCGCGCGGCGGTTCTCTGCCCGCCGTGCGCCACGAGGCGCGCGGCGGGTTTCTGCCCCGTCACGCAGCGCGTCGCTCCCGGGAGGCGCTGCGACGGGTGACGGGGACCCGCGCGTCGCCCCCCGTCACCCGTCGTGGCCTGTGCGCGGCCCGTACAGCCTGCGCGCGGCCCGTACGGGCTGCGCCAGGCCCGCGCGCAGCCCGTACGGGCTGCGCCAGGCCCGCGCGCGGCTCGGGCCGCCTGCGCGCGGTTCGGGCGGCTGTGCCAGGCCCGTGGGCGGCCCGTTCTTTGCTGCCCCTGCGCTGCCCGCTGTCCCCCGTGCTTCTGATGGCGCCCCACCCCTGCTACTGCCCGTTCTCCTGAATTAGGGTTTGGGGGTGGGGGGCATGGGGGTGCAGCTTCTGTGTGCCGTCCCCTGCTCCTCCTCCTCCTCCGTCTCCCAGTGCTGCAGCTGCCGCTGAGGGGGGTGGACCTGTTGGAGCCGTCGGAGTGGTACTAAGGGGGGTGAAGGGGGAGTGGAGCTAGGGGTGAAGCAGGGGGTGTGTGTCAGGGGGGGTGGGACTGTTTGGGGAGGTTGAACGAAGGTTGCCGTCGTGTCGCCAGCAGCACCTGTAGTCCGGGGAGTTGCTCCGGTAGCCCAGTCGCAGCCACCTGTGCCAGACGCCCGTGGGTCCGTTGCTCGTCTGCCGCTACTTTTAGCCGCGGGGCCAGTTACTCCAGTAGTCCGGAGCGCTGTTCCGGTAGCCGCTGTGCCAGTGTGCCTCCTGTTGCCCGTGTGTCTGCAGCTTCAGTCGTCGCCTCCTATCTCCTCTCCTCTTACAGTCTCGCCTCCTCCTCCTCACTTGCCCTCTGCGATAGCCTCTAGCTTTGCTCATAATTCTGAACTTTAAACTATTGCTTCTTGTACTTGTGCTCAGAATGTGTGGTGACATTGTGATCCACCCTGAGCTTGTTCTGCTTTGCTTGCTCTGCTGATTACACCCCACTTTGGCTATGGGGGTGTGTCAGAATGTTATGCTCTAGCCTGTAGTGGGGTGCTCTATAGCGAGTACAACCCTTCTAGGGTTTGCTATTTGTATCCTCATTCCTGCTAGTGAACCCCCTCTTTGCCTAAACTGTTTCTTGCCTAGCTAGGGCTTTCCTAGCTATGGCGCCTTCTTCTACTGCTTATCTTCACATTAGGCTGTTAGGTTGTTTCGCTGTTACGCTGTAAGGCTGTTACCCTATTAGGCTGTTAGGCTGTTACGCTGTTAGGCTGTTAGTCTGTTAGGATGCTAGGCTGTTACACTGTTATGTGATATAATTCAAGAGTATGATTAGTAATGAGCCAACAAGGCTCTATAATACAAGCATGCAAGGAAGAGAAGGGTGGAGGAGGAGCTAACCCTATTGGCCACTAAGTTGGCCAATGGGTGAGGTGCTTGTGTAGTAGGAAACCTCACAATGTAGCTAGGTTGGGATTGGTTGGTTTAAGGACCAAAAGTTGGCAAGTGCCAACCAAGGGCCAAGACTAAATCCAATCTTGACCAACCACAAAATGTGGTTGGAGTGTACACCCAACTCCCCAAGAACCTAAAGGACTACACCCATTCTAGCCTATGAATGTTGTATATATTATACAATGACAACATTATGCTGTTACGCTGTTACGCAGTTACACTGTTACGCTGTTACGTTGTTACGCTGTTAGGCTGTTAGGCTGTTAGCCTGTTAGGCTGCTAGGCTGTTATGCTTACGCTGTTACGCTGTTACGCAGTTACACTATTCCGCTGTTACGTTGTTCTGCTGTTAGGCTGTTAGGCTGTTACGTTGTTACGCTGTTAGGCTGTAGGATATTAGGCTGTTACGCTGTTACGCTGGATGCTGTTACTCTGTTACGATGTTACTCTGTTACGCTGTTACGTTGTTAGGCTGTTAGGCTGTTAGGCTGTTACGCTGTTAGGCTGTTAGGCTGCTAAGCTGCTAGTGTGAGAGTACGACGGCTTATGATGGCTTTGCTAGCTTGCGTGGACTATATTATGTTATTACTAGCTTAGCTTTATTTTATCTTGCATGCTTTTGCTTGATTTCCTAGGTTCGTTGTCTTTACTATAGTTATTATAGTTCTAGGCACCGAACTAGGTTGAGTGCACCGAATTCTAGGCTTTTCGGTTGCCACCGAATTGCCTTCTACCGAATTCGGGAAGGACCCATTCGGGACGCTTCGCGACCCACGGAACCTTCTAGTAACACCCGGGTTACTGCCTTTGTGTCGAGCCTATATATAGCCTCGCCTTGTACCTAGGTGAATCATTCAATAGATTTATCTTTCCTGAACCAGATCCTCACAGCTAGGCTGCGCCGCTGTTATGATGTTACGCTGTTACGCTATTAGGCTGTTACGCTATTACGCTATTACGCTATTAGGCTGTTAGACTGTTACGCTGTTGGGCTGTTAAGCTGTTACGCTGTTACGCTGTTACGCTGTTAGGTTGTTAGGCTATTAGGCTGTTTACGCTGTTAGGCTGTTAGGCTGTTACGCTGTTATGCTATTACGCTGTTAGGCTGTTATGCTGTAACGCTGTTAGGCTGTTAGGCTGTTAGGCCGTTAGGCTGTTACGCAGTTAGGCTGTTAGGCTATTAGGCTGTTATGCTGTTAGGCTGTTAGGCTGTTATGCTAGGCTGTTACGTTGTTAGGCTGTTAGGCTGTTAGGCGGTTAGGCTGTTAGGCTGTTAAGCTGTTAGGATGTTACGCTGTTAGGCTGTTAGGCGGTTAGGCTGTTAGGCTGTTAGGCTGTTAGGCTGTTAGGCGATTAGGCTGTTAGGCTGTTACGCTGTTAGGCTGTTAGGCTGTTAGGCAGTTAGGCGGTTAGGCTGTTAGGCTGTTACGCTGTTAGGCTGTTACGCTGTTAGGCTGTTAGGCCGTTAGGCTGTTACGCTGTTAGGCTGTTAGGCTGTTAGGTTGTTACGCTGTTAGGCTGTTAGGCTGTTAGGCGGTTAGGCTGTTAGGCTGTTAGGCTGTTAGGTCGTTACGCTGTTACGCTGTTAGGCTGTTAGGCTGTTACGCTGTTAGGCTGTTACGCTGTTAGGCTGTTAGGCTGTTAGGCTGTTACGCTGTTACGCTGTTCGGCTGTTAGGCTGTTAGGTTGTTACGCTGTTACGCTGTGAGGCTGTTAGGCAGTTAGGCTGTTAGGCTGTTACGCTGTTAGGCTGTTACGCTGTTAGGCTGTTAGGCTGTTACGCTGTTAGGTTGTTAGGCTGTTAGGTTGTTACGCTGTTAGGCTGTTAGGCTGTTAGGCGGTTAGGCTGTTAGGCTGTTAGGCTGTTACACGATTAGCCTGTTAGGCTGTTACGCTGTTACGCTGTTAGGCTGTTAGGCTGTTAGGCTGTTACGCTGTTACGCTGTTAGGCTGTTAGGTTGTTACGCTGTTAGGCTGTTAGGCTGTTAGGCTGTTAGGCGGTTAGGCTGTTAGGCTGTTAGGCTGTTAGGTTGTTAGCCTGTTAGGCTGTTAGGCTGTTAGGCAGTTAGGCGGTTAGGCTGTTAGGCTGTTACGGTGTTAAGCTGTTACGCTGTTAGGCTGTTAGGCTGTTAGGCTGTTACGCTGTTAGGCTGTTAGGCTGTTAGGTTGTTACGCTGTTAGGCTATTAGGCTGTTAGGCGGTTAGGCTGTTAGGCTGTTAGGCTGTTAGGCTGTTACGCTGTTACGCTGTTAGGCTGTTAGGCTGTTACGCTGTTAGGCTGTTACGCTGTTAGGCTGTTAGGCTGTTAGGCTGTTACCCTGTTACGCTGTTAGGCTGTTAGACTGTTAGGCTGTTACGCTGTTAGGCAGTTTGGCTGTTAGGCGGTTAGGCTGTTAGGCTGTTAGGCTGTTAGGCTGTTAGGTTATTAGGCTGTTACGCTGTTAGGCTGTTAGGCTGTTACGCTGTTAGGCTGTTAGGCTGTTACGCTGTTAGGCTGTTACGCTGTTAGGCTGTTAGGCTGTTACGCTGTTAGGCTGTTAGGCTGTTACGCTGTTAGGCTGTTAGGCTGTTACGCTGTTAGGCTGTTACGCTGTTAGGCTGTTAGGCTGTTAGGCTGTTAGGCTGTTAGGCGGTTAGGTTGTTAGGCTGTTACGCTGTTAGGCTGTTAGGCTGTTAGGCTGTTAGTCTGTTACGCTGTTACGATGTTAGGCTGTTAGGCTGTTACGCTATTAGGCTGTTAGGCTGTTAGGCTGTTAGGCTGTTATGCTGTTAAGCGGTTAGGCTGTTAGGCTGTTAGGCTGTTACGCTGTTAGGCTGTTAGGTTGTTAGGCTGTTAGGCTGTTACCCTGTTACGCTGTTAGGCTCTTAGGCTGTTAGGCTGTTAGGCTGTTAGGCTGTTACGCTGTTAGGCTGTTACGCTGTTAAGCGGTTAGGCTGTTACGCTGTTAGGCTGTTAGGCTGTTACGCTGTTAAGCGGTTAGGCTGTTAGGCTGTTAGGCTGTTAGGATTTTACGCTGTTACGCTGTTAGGCTGTTACGCTGTTAGGCTGTTACACCGTTACGCTGTTACTCTCTTACGCTGTTAGGCTGTTACGCTGTTAGGCTGTTACGCTGTTACGCTGTTAGGCTGTTAGACTGTTAGGCTGTTAGGCTGTTACGCTGTTACGATGTTGGGTGTTAGGCTGTTAGGCTGTTAGGCTGTTAGGCTTTTAGGCTGTTAGGCTGTTAGGCTGTTAGGCTGTTAGGCAATTAGGCTGTTAGGCTGTTACGCTGTTAGGCTGTTAGGCAGTTAGGCGGTTAGGCTGTTAGGCTGTTACGCTGTTAAGCTGTTACGCTGTTAGGCTGTTAGGCTGTTAGGCTGTTACGCTGTTAGGCTATTAGGCTGTTAGGTTGTTACGCTGTTAGGCTGTTAGGCTGTTAGGCGGTTAGGCTGTTAGGCTGTTAGGCTGTTAGGCTCTTACGCTGTTACGCTGTTAGGCTGTTAGGCTGTTACGCTGTTAGGCTGTTACGCTGTTAGGCTGTTAGGCTGTTAGGCTGTTACCCTGTTACGCTGTTAGGCTGTTAGGCTGTTAGGCTGTTACGCTGTTAGGCTGTTAGGCTGTTAGGCGGTTAGGCTGTTAGGCTGTTAGGCTGTTAGGCTGTTAGGTTGTTAGGCTGTTAGGCTGTTAGGCTCTTACGCTGTTAGGCTGTTACGCTGTTAGGCTGTTACGCTATTAGGCTGTTAGGTTGTTACGCTGTTAGGCTGTTAGGCTGTTACGCTGTTAGGCTGTTACGCTGTTAGGCTGTTAGGCTGTTAGGCTGTTAGGCTGTTAGGCGGTTAGGTTGTTAGGCTGTTACGCTGTTAGGCTGTTAGGCTGTTAGGCTTTTGTCTGTTACGCTGTTACGATGTTAGGCTGTTAGGCTGTTACGCTATTAGGCTGTTAGGCTGTTAGGCTGTTAGGCTGTTATGCTGTTAAGCGGTTAGGCTGTTAGGCTGTTAGGCTGTTACGCTGTTAGGCTGTTAGGTTGTTAGGCTGTTAGGCTGTTACCCTGTTACGCTGTTAGGCTCTTAGGCTGTTAGGCTGTTAGGCTGTTAGGCTGTTACGCTGTTAGGCTGTTACGCTGTTAAGCGGTTAGGCTGTTACGCTGTTAGGCTGTTAGGCTGTTACGCTGTTAAGCGGTTAGGCTGTTAGGCTGTTAGGCTGTTAGGATTTTACGCTGTTACGCTGTTAGGCTGTTACGCTGTTAGGCTGTTACACCGTTACGCTGTTACTCTCTTACGCTGTTAGGCTGTTACGCTGTTAGGCTGTTACGCTGTTACGCTGTTAGGCTGTTAGACTGTTAGGCTGTTAGGCTGTTACGCTGTTACGATGTTGGGTGTTAAGCTGTTAGGCTGTTAGGCTGTTAGGCTTTTAGGCTGTTAGGCTGTTAGGCTGTTAGGCTGTTAGGCAATTAGGCTGTTAGGCTGTTACGCTGTTAGGCTGTTAGGCAGTTAGGCGGTTAGGCTGTTAGGCTGTTACGCTGTTAAGCTGTTACGCTGTTAGGCTGTTAGGCTGTTAGGCTGTTACGCTGTTAGGCTATTAGGCTGTTAGGTTGTTACGCTGTTAGGCTGTTAGGCTGTTAGGCGGTTAGGCTGTTAGGCTGTTAGGCTGTTAGGCTCTTACGCTGTTACGCTGTTAGGCTGTTAGGCTGTTACGCTGTTAGGCTGTTACGCTGTTAGGCTGTTAGGCTGTTAGGCTGTTACCCTGTTACGCTGTTAGGCTGTTAGGCTGTTAGGCTGTTACGCTGTTAGGCTGTTAGGCTGTTAGGCGGTTAGGCTGTTAGGCTGTTAGGCTGTTAGGCTGTTAGGTTGTTAGGCTGTTAGGCTGTTAGGCTCTTACGCTGTTAGGCTGTTACGCTGTTAGGCTGTTACGCTATTAGGCTGTTAGGTTGTTACGCTGTTAGGCTGTTAGGCTGTTACGCTGTTAGGCTGTTAGGCTGTTTTGCTGTTAGGCTGTTACGCTGTTAGGCTGTTAGGCTGTTAGGCTGTTAGGCGGTTAGGCTGTTAGGCTGTTAGGCTGTTAGGCTGTTAGGCTGTTAGGCTGTTAGTCTGTTACGCTGTTACGCTGTTAGGCTGTTAGGCTGTTACGCTGTTAGGCTGTTAGGCTGTTAGGCTGTTACGCTGTTAAGCGGTTAGGCTGTTAGGCTGTTAGGCTGTTACGCTGTTAGGCTGTTAGGTTGTTAGGCTGTTAGGCTGTTACCCTGTTACGCTGTTAGGCTCTTAGGCTGTTAGGCTCTTAGGGTGTTAGGCTGTTACGCTGTTAGGCTGTTACGCTGTTAAGCGGTTAGGCTGTTACGCTGTTAGGCTGTTAGGCTGTTACGCTGTTAAGCGGTTAGGCTGTTAGGTTGTTAGGCTGTTACGATTTTACGCTGTTACGCTGTTAGGCTGTTACGCTGTTAGGCTGTTACGCCGTTACGCTGTTACTCTCTTACGCTGTTAGGCTGTTACGCTGTTAGGCTGTTAGAGTGTTAGGCTGTTAGGCTGTTACGCTGTTACGCTGTTGGCTGTTAGGCTGTTAGGCTGTTACGCTGTTACGCTGTTAGGCTGTTAAGCTGTTAGGTTGTTACGCTGTTAGGCTGTTACACTGTAATGCTGTTAGGCTGTTAGGCTGTTACGCTGTTAGGCTGTTAGGCTGTTAGGCTGTTAGGTTGTTACGCTGTTAGGCTGTTAGGCTGTTACGCTGTTAGGCTGTTAGGCTGTTAGGCTGTTACGCTGTTACGCTGTTACTCTGTTACGCTGTTACGCTGGCTGTTACGCTGTTGCACTGTTAGGCTGTTAGGCTGTTAGGCTGTTACGCTGTTAGGCTGTTACGCTGTTAGGCTGTTACGCTGTTAGGCTGTTAGGCTGTTAGGCTGTTAGGCGGTTAGGCGGTTAGGCTGTTAGGCTGTTAGGCTGTTAGGCTAGGTTGTTAGTCTGTTACGCTGTTACGCTGTTAGGCTGTTAGGCTGTTACGCTGTTAGGCTGTTAGGCTGTTAGGCTGTTAGGCTGTTATGCTGTTAAGCGGTTAGGCTGTTAGGCTGTTAGGCTGTTAGGCTGTTACGCTGTTAGGCTGTTAGGTTGTTAGGCTGTTAGGCTGTTACCCTATTACGCTGTTAGGCTCTTAGGCTGTTAGGCTGTTAGGCTGTTACGCTGTTAGGCTGTTACGCTGTTAAGCGGTTAGGCTGTTACGCTGTTAGGCTGTTAGGCTGTTACGCTGTTAAGCGGTTAGGCTGTTAGGCTGTTAGGATTTTACGCTGTTATGCTGTTAGGCTGTTACGCTGTTAGGCTGTTACGCCGTTACGCTGTTACTCTCTTACGCTGTTAGGCTGTTACGCTGTTAGGCTGTTACGCTGTTACGCTGTTGGCTGTTAGGCTGTTAGGCTGTTACGCTGTTACGCTGTTAGGCTGTTAAGCTGTTAGGCTGTTACGCTGTTAGGCTGTTAGGCTGTTAGGCTGTTAGCTGTTACGCTGTAAGGCTGTTAGGCTGTTAGGCTGTTACGCTGTTAGGCTGTTAGGCTGTTAGGCTGTTACGCTGTTAGGCTGTTAGGTTGTTAGGCTGTTAGGCTGTTACCCTGTTACGCTGTTAGGCTCTTAGGCTGTTAGGCTGTTAGGCTGTTACGCTGTTAGGCTGTTACGCTGTTAAGCGGTTAGGCTGTTACGCTGTTAGGCTGTTAAGCTGTTACGCTGTTAAGCGGTTAGGCTGTTAGGCTGTTAGGCTGTTAGGATTTTACGCTGTTACGATGTTAGGCTGTTACGCTGTTAGGCTGTTTCGCCGTTACGCTGTTACTCTCTTACGCTGTTAGGCTGTTACGCTGTTAGGCTGTTACGCTGTTACGTTGTTAGGCTGTTAGACTGTTAGGCTGTTACGCTGTTACGCTGTTAGGCTGTTAAGCTGTTAGGCTGTTACGCTGTTAGGCTGTTAGGCTGTTAGGCTGTTAGGATGTTAGGCTGTTAGGCTGTTACGCTGTAAGGCTGTTAGGCTGTTAGGCTGTTAGGCTGTTACGCTGTTAGGCTGTTAGGCTGTTAGGCTGTTAGGTTGTTACGCTGTTAGGCTGTTTGGCTGTTACGCTGTTACTCTGTTACGCTGTTACGCTGGCTGTTACGCTGTTGCATTGTTGGGCTGTTAGGCTGTTAGGCTATTAGGCTGTTACGCTGTTAGGCTGTTAGGCTGTTACCAGGAGACTCGCGATCGCTGCATTCAGCAGTGGGCTTTCTCCGAGGATGCACCGTGGGTTCACCCCACCCAGCGCCGAAGTCAATCTAGTCAACCGAGTCAACCCTGCTATACCCTCCCGCCACCCACCAGGTGACTCGCGATCGCTGCCTCCAGCAGTGGGCCTTCTCTGATGATGTACTGTGGGCCCACCCCACCCATCACCAAAGTCAACTCAGTCAACTGAGTCAACCCTGCACGCCTTCTCCTCACCGTCATACCCACCCTGCACATGCGCGCACCAGGTGACTCGCGATCGCTGCATCCAGCAGTGGGCTTTCTCCGAGGATGCACCGTCGGTCCGCCCCTCCCAGCAGCAAAGTCAATCTAGTCAACCGAGTATCGGGTTTAGGGTCAACCGAATGAGGGAGCTTTGTTGGCCGCGGAGCCGGGCGACAGGGAAGACTGTGCAGCCGGAGGGGAGGAGGCAGCTGGAAACACAGAAGCAGCAGCAGCGGTGGGAGGAGAAGTGGAAGGAGAAGAAGTCGAAGAAGCAGGAAGAGGAGAAGCAGCGGCAGGAGAAGCGTTCAATCTGAATCTGGGTTCGGGATACCCTGGAGGTGAGAGGGAGAGAGGGCGGGAGAGGAAGGGGATGCGGAAAGAATTGTGCAGGAAACGGAGTGGAAAGAGGAATGGGTAGAGGAGAGAAGGGTTGGAAAGGGAGGTGATGTGGATTGCTGGATAAGCCACCTTGTTTCTCCACACAACCTCTCTCTATCCCTCCCCTTCGCCTTTTGCGCCCACCCCTTTCCCTCCTCTTCCCTCTCTCCCATCGCCCCCCTCCCCCTTCCGACCCCGCCCTTCCACCTTCTCCGTCTTCCCTTTTGTTTCCTGCTCTTCCCCCTCTCCCCCCCCTCCTCCGCCCCCCTCCCCCGACTCCCCCCAGATCCCGCCACCAAGGCATGGCTAGCGGGCAGTGTGGATGCGGTCTTTGGCTTCCCCTCCCTCGTGCGCTTCACCTGGGCCACCGCCAAAACCACACGTCCCTTCTTCCCCTTTCCTTCCCCTCACCCCGCTATTCCCCCCTAGACCCTGCAACGAAGGCGTGGCTAGCAGGCAGTGTGGACGCGGTGTTTGGCTTCCCCTCCCTCGTGCGCTTCAGCTGGGCCACCGCCAAGACCATCATGGATGCCTCTTGCGTGCTCCCCTTGCCCCTCCTTCCCCCCCTATGCCCCCCAGACCCCGCCAGAAAGGCATGGCTGGCGGGCAGTGTGGACCCGGTCTTTGGCTTCCCCTCCCTCGTGCGCTTCAGCTGGGCCACAGCCAAAACTATCATGGATATGTCTCGCATGCCACCCTCTCGCCTCCCTCCCCCTATTACCCCACAGACCCTGCAACAAAGGCATGGCTGGCAGGCAGTGTCGACCCGGTCTTTGGCTTCCCCTCTCTCGTGCGCTTCAGCTGGGCCACCGCCAAAACTATCATGGACTCCTCTTGCGTGCCTGTGCACTGGTACGCACACAAGCAATTATGTTACGCTACATAACAAAGTCTTTTGTAAAAAACGTTTGGCTAGAAGCTAGCTTTTGGTGCTGAATTTTCTGTGCTTTCTTTTCATTGCAGGGAGGCGGATGAAGCTGAGGAGGGGCAGGCGTGGGCGGTCAAGCAATCGAGCCCCGCAGCTTCTGTCCCTGGCTCTGCTCCTTCCAAGCGCAAACGGAAGAATGTGCGTATTGAGTCTGTGGCACAGAAAAGGCACTCGTTCTTCCGGGCTCGCAAACTGCAGCTTGTCACCACCAGCTTGTAAATGTTGCATGTAGAAATAAGTCAAATCATGTGATTTCTTGAAAGTGTGTAGCAACTATAATACTGAGTGTTATGAGTTGTAAAAGAGAGTGCACATGTAAACGAATAACGAGACTGTGATTAACTGATCTGAGAATACAATGAAGGCATAGACTAATGTAGGGGCTAGCCTAGCTAGGAGGGAACCTCAGACGAGCGAGGTTGGGTGCAGGTTTGGCGATTGGGCAATGCCGAAGGCGACGCGAGGAGCCTCGGCAGCGTTGAAATCGGCCGAACGTGCGAAGTCCGAAAATCGGGCTGTACGCGAAGCAGTCAACCCCGATAAGGAATTCGGGAAAATTCCTTACACTACCCCCCCCCCCTTAAGAAAGGTGGTCAATGTCCGAAACACGCCTGCGCGCCAAGTAATCACCAATAAGTGACGAGGCGTCCAACGAGGCGGAGTGCACCCACGTGTCGTCTTCACTGGTGCGATCAGTCCAACGGACTAGGAAATCCACGTGGCGACCAGCTGCGTCAAGGCGAACCCGATGTGCCAAAATCTTTGACGGGTCAAGACTCGGCTCCGGGATAGGTCGTGCAGTTGGGGCAGCTTGTTGCCTCGCGATGTCGGTCGTGGCTGGCACGAATTTGCGAAGCAGGCTGACGTGGAAGGCGTCATGAATGCGCCAGTCGTCGGGTAGCAGCAGCTTCGCGGTGACAGGTGTCACCATCTTGATAATCTTGAATGGCCCACAAAATCGTGGCCGTAGTTTCGACGGGCCGGGCGGGTGCAGGTTCTTTGTGTCAAGTAGCACTAGTTGCCCAGTGGTCAAGACGAGTTCCTGGCGTAGAAGGTCGGTGTATTTTCGGGAAGTGATATTCGCCTTGCGAATTGCGTCTGCGGCTTTTTCACGGACTTCCTGAAGCTCTGTCACAAAAGTTTGTGACCTCGGGACCGGGTTGTCGAGAGTAGTTGCCGTAGGCACCGTCGGGTCCATCCCGTAATTCAGGAAGAATGGGGAGTGATTAGTCGTACTGGACGGGGCGTTGTTGAAGGTGAACTCCAACATGGCGAGTGATTCTTCCCAGCGGGCAGGGTCGGGGCAGTTTGTCCTGATCAGCTGCTCGATGGTCTGATTGGTCCGCTCGGTCTGGCCGTCCGTCTGTGGATGATATGCCGATGAGAACTGTAGTTTCGTGCCGTACTGCGCCCACGTCTCCTTCCAGAATTTCGATGTAAACTTCGGGTCGCGGTCGCTGATGATCGCTGAAGGGATGCCGTGCAGTCGCACGACCGTTGAGATGAAGAGGCGCGCAGTTCCTTCGGCTGTGATTGTTGTTCGGCATGGGGCAAAGTGCGCCATCTTCGTGAAGCGATCGACGACGACGAGTACATCGTCGTTGCCGGACGGCCCAGCTGGCATCCCCGTGACAAAATCCATTGTCACTTGCTGCCACGGTCGTTCGGGTGGCTCGAGGGGTTGCAGCAGCCCAGCTGGTCGTTGACGTGTCGATTTCATGGCTTGGCACACCCTGCATGAGGACACATATCGTTGCACGTCGTTAGAGGAATCAGGCCAGTAATATTGACGGTGCAGTAATTTCTGGGTTTTGTCAACCCCGAAGTGTCCGGAGAAGTTCGAATCGTGGACCTCCTGGATAAGGAGTTCACGCAGCAGCCTGTAAGCGGGAACCCAAATCCGGTCGGTTCCGGCCTTTAGGTAATAATCCCCTTTCTGCGTCGTGGCCTGCTGATGATTTCCAGTCGTGAAGAATGGGTCCGTAGTGTAGCCGTGGGTGAATAGTTCGGTAAGTAATGGGTTCGAGTAGGTGATGAATACTGCAGCGGATTGTACTGTCGGTCGGGTCAGGGCGTCGGCGATGTTATTCGCCCCCTTTTTGTACGTGATGCGGTAGGTGAAGTGGCTCTCCATGTAGTCCAGCCACCGAATTTGTCGCGGGTTGAGGTTGGGCTGGGCTCGCATGTACTGTAGGGACTTGTGGTCCGTGCGAACAGTGACGTCGGCGCCCACCAGGTAGCAGCGCCACAGTTTGAACGCGTGTATTATGGTGAGCATCTCCTTGTCGTGGATCGGGTAGTTGCGTTCGGCTGCCTGCAGCTTGCGTTGGAGTAGCACAGCTCCGATGGCGAAATCAGAGGCGTCGGTGACGACTTCGAACGGCTTCGATGGGTCGGCGATGCGCAGCACAGGAGGGGAAACTAGAAAATTCTTGAGTTCCTAGAAAGCCGCTTCTGCCTCCTCCCCCCACACAAAATCTCTGTCCTTGTGCATTAGGTCAGTCAGCGGGCCGGTTATCCCCGCCATATTCGGGATAAACCGCCTGACGTAATTCACGAACCCCAGAAAACTCTGCAGTTCCGTGACGTTCGTCGGGGACTTCCACTCCTGTATGGTCTTGATTTTCGCCGGGTCGATTTTAATGCCTTCGCGTGATATGACGTGCCCCAAAAACTCCAACCCCTGCTTAAAAAACTCGCACTTAGCGCCCTTGGTGATGAGCCGGTTCTCCTGCAGCCGCTTAAACACTACATCCAGGTCGCGGAGGTGCTGCTCCCTTGTCTTGCTAAAAATCAGGATATCGTCCAAGTAGACGATGACACATCGGTCTAGAAGATCCCGAAAAACCCTGTTCATGGTGAGTTGAAATGTCGAAGGCGCGTTCGTGAGGCCGAACGGCATCACTGTAAATTCGTAACTCCCGTAGCGTGTGCGAAACGCAGTCTTGTGACAATCGTCGGCGAAGACTCGAATCTGGTTGTAACCGCCACGTAAGTCAATCTTCGAGAAATAGCGAGCGCCGCGAAGTTGGTCGAGGAGGTCGTCAGTGCGTGGGATTGGATAGCGAGACTTGATGGTGACCCGGTTCAGCGCGCGATAGTCGATGCACATGTGAAGCCCGCCGTCTTTCTTCGGAGTGAACAGGATCGGTGCTGCGAAGGGAGATGTGCTGGCCCGAATGAACCCTTTCTCCAACAGTGCGTCAATTTGACTTCGCAGCTCCTCGAGTTCCGGCTGGGTCAACCGCCATTGTGCCGAACAGTCGGCTGCGCGCCAGGTTCCAACTGGATTTTGTGGTCCTCAGGTCTCTCGGTGGCAGTCCAGGTGGCAGATCGTCGGGGAAAATGTCGGTGTACCTCCGAATCAGCTCCGCTAAATCCGGCGGTACAGCTGCACACAGCTTCTCGATGTCCTTTCCGTCGGTGTCAACCGCCAACTCGCGTAAGCAGACAGCGAACAGCTGCGCGCCCCTGTTGAAGTGGCGAGCTATAGTGACAGCTTTGACGCACGGGGCTTGGATGTAGTCAGGTGTCCATGCAGGCAGTTTAATTAGCCCCTCGTGCTTGTTGATGCTGCACGATCCCGTTGTCCAGTCGATGACAGGGTTGTGCCGTCGCAGCCAATCACGTCCCAGCAGCATGTCGCAGCCGTCCAGTGTTGTCGCGAGGAACTTCATGCTGAAGCCGAAATCGTCGCCGCATTCGATCCTGACCGTCCGTGTTTCTTCCGTTATCGCCAGAGGCGTCCCATCCACAAGGCGGGCGTCAATTTCGGGCAGACACCTGTCAAGTTGCAGCTTGCATTTTTTTGCGCTCGCCAAGTTGAAGAGGCTATGGCTGGCCCCTCCGTCGACGAACATTTTCAAGTTATTTTTAACACCTTGCCAGCGACCAGCACAGGGTGATCCACATGTGTATCCCCGTTATTCGGCCGAGTGCGATCGATTGCATGAATCGGAACCACGACTCGGTGGGGATGGTGGGGTTCGGGCGACGGAGCACAGTCAGTAAAGGGCCCGCTAATTACTGACTCTTCCCATTTCCCTGCTCCTTCCTGTCGTTCCCCGTCAGCGGCGTTTTTTCGTGGCAGTCTTTCATGTAGTGACCCGACTTCCCACACCGGTAACACGGTCCCTTAGGAGGGCGGTCGGGTGTGTGGACGGCGTTGATCGTGGCCCGATGGGTCTGGCCACGAAAGCGGTTTCCATCCCTGGAAGCTGCTCTCGCGTACTGCATCAGCGCGTCCGTAGATTCCGCCAGCCGTACTGCTTCAAGAAATGATGTCGGGCGGCCCCTGCGAACCTCGTATCGAATCTCGTACTTGAGGCCACTGATGTATTTATCTAACCGCTCTGCTTCCGACATGTCATCAACTTGGTCGGCTAGGCCCATGAACGACGCTGTGTAGTCTTGGACAGATGCCATCTGCGACCATGCACGCAGCTTCATGCGAGCTTGCTCCGAGGCGGATACGTGCTCGAAGCGATCTCGTAAGGCTGCGCCCCACTCCTTCCACGTGCGTATCTTGGTCACTCCGAAGATCGGTTCTGCCACTTGATTAGTCACTGTTGAGGTCCCGTCTGCCGCATGCGTCACACCTGTCGGCGTCCCCGTTTCCAAGGTTCGGCGCCACCACTCAAGCGCTGCACCTCGAAGAAGCGAAACCGCGTAATTAATACGCGTGGCGTCGTCATTAACTCCTGCTGCAGTGAAGAAGACCTCGACCCCGAACAACCACCCCTTTACTGTAACCGTCTTGTCCGTAGGATTAAACGGGGGCGGGTTGACGGGTTTTATCTTGATCGTCGTTACTGCAACTGGTGCTGCTGCCGCTCGCTGCCTATCTTCCTCTTCGAAGTCACGTGTGAGCGCGTCCAAGGGATTGCTCACCGCCTGACTGTTGCCCTCGCCTTCGTCCTCGGGCGACACCTGACGCGCTTCACCTCGCGTCTGGCGCAGTTCGGCGTTTTCTTCACGCAGTGTTGTCACTTCCGCCATTAACGATTTCATGCCCTCCTGTATCTCTGCCACTTGCGCCATCAACCTGTTAACCGCCTCCTGATCCATGTGCCTAGCGCTACGTCTGGTGGGCAATCGGGTATCCGTGGCCTTCAGGCAAGTGAAAACACGAACTATCGGAGTCGGGCAGGATTGAATTAACAATCCCTGCAGCCAACCGTCGTGTAGTCACTAAACCAGCCACACCCGTGCCACCAAACTACCCTCGGAAAAGCGGGGTGAACTAGGAAAGTATCTCTGATACCAGGTGTTATGAGTTGTAAAAGAGAGTGCGCAGGTAAACGAATAACGAGACTGTGATTAACTGATTTGAGAATACAATG
Organism: Closterium sp. Naga37s-1; assembly: GCA_947471745.1. NCBI lineage: Eukaryota > Viridiplantae > Streptophyta > Zygnematophyceae > Desmidiales > Closteriaceae > Closterium > Closterium sp. Naga37s-1. Next base: position 108,241 of record CANJKZ010000619.1, on the reverse strand, counting down.
AAGGCATAGACTAATGTAGGGGCTAGCCTAGCTAGAAGGGAACCTCGGACGAGCGAGGTTGGGTGCAGGTTTGGCGATTGGGCAATGCCGAAGGCGACGCGAGGAGCCTCGGTAGCGTTGAAGTCGGCCGAACGTGCGAAGTCCGAAAATCGGGCTGTATGCAAAGAAGTCAACCCCGATAAGGAATTCGGGAAAATTCCTTACACTGAGTTCATATTCCTCAGATCTCCGAGCTGTAACATAAATCTAGAATCGTCGGCCACGTTTCTCGCTTCTGAGCCGCCGCCGCGAGGGGCTCGAGGTCATCAAGTGACAAGTCAGGTCTGATGCACCAGCTCTCACACGCCATTGGTTGAATGGAAAAGGCGGATAGCCCCCCCAACGAAGGCTCGCGCCCAGCCGCAACAACCCCAACCACCCGGGTTTCCGCCTGAGCGCCTTCTCGCTCTTTTCCGTACAACTGGTGCACTTTCCGCAAAGGTTGCGTTCCGCTGACGACCGACGCGCGCGACACCCCCTACTGTACCGAGCGCCCTGCGCTTTGCGCCCCCCCGATCAGCTCGAGGTCAGCCCCCACCGACTGCGCCCGCGACCCCATCTGTTGGAGAACCTCGGGACCAGCTTGGCTCAAATCGGCTCAGATGCTTCCAGTCTGTCTTGAAACGGTTCGGCTCGGTTCAATACAGCAAGGTGGGTGGTTCCTGTCAATTCACTCGCGTTGATTGATTTGACCGTTGAGCGTCGCAGCTGGGTTTCTTTCTTCGAGCTCAAGAATAGCCGCAATTCCCTGAGCACTGCTCACTTCCCTAGGTTATGCTTTTGATATGAGTGTGGCCATCGCCAACAGCCGCTCAGGCCTGTCTCCTCAGGGAATTTCCAGCCGTACGTGGAAGGATTACTGTCCGGGCTTTTCTTCCGAAGGGAGCGAGGATAGTAATAGAACTGACCGCGCTGCCGTTCTGAAGCTGCAGATGGACACGCTAGCAGATGACTTGGCAGTAGTGAAGGACTACCCGCTGCGTGACGTGGATGAGGACGATTTAGAGGACTTTGACACGTCAGTGTCGTCAAGCGATTCGGCCGAGTCGTCTCCCCGGCCTTCCTGGGAAATTGCAGCGGCCATGGATCCACGTCAGCTTGATTGGGTGCATCTCACGAGCCGATTAAAGTCATCGGCTCTTGGCGTGCTCCACCAGAATAACACGTCAGCAGCGCTTTACCAAAGAAACGCGCGAACCTCGCGGGGAAGAGGGGAGCGCGTCGCTGACGGGTGCTCAGGCGACAATAATTCAGAGCGATCCGAGGATTCGAGCAGCGGTTCAATAGCCGCAGGAGGATACGACGACGAGCCGGATGACACGGCTAGTGAGCGGGAGAGTGAGAGTGGCGAGGAACGGTGCGAGGTGGTGACGGCGAACGAAGAGGCTGCGCGGGAAGTGGTTACACGCGAGCAGTCAGGGAAGGATTGGCGGTCGGAGCAATCGTGGGACGCGAGTAGCGTAGGGTTGTGGGACGAGCGAGGAGACGGCGAGTCGGACGAGGCGGAGTCGGTAAGAAGCATCTTCAGCTGGCCGGTCGCTTCGAGCTCCGAAAGCGAGGCGGAGGGCACGGAGATGGTCGACATGGCGCGGGTGGCGGAGGTGGTGGGGAAGGCGGAGACGGAGACGGCGGTGACGGGGAAGACGGCAGAGACGGCGGAGATGACGGAGACGGCGGAGATGACGGAGTCGGCGGAGATGAGGGAGACGGCAGAGACGGCGGAGATGGCGGGGACGGTGGGGATTGTCAAGATTGACAGCGAGTTACAAGTGCGTGTAGTCAAGGGGCTTAGGCGGGAGGAGGAGCGATGCGGTCTGGAGCTGCTAGGCGCCGTGGTTGCGAGGAGTAATTTAGAGCCGTTTCGGAATAAGCTGTTAAATGGCGTAGTAGCGAGGAGGAGTAAGAGGCGGAAGAGGCGCGCAGCGACGAGTGCGGCGCGCATAGCGGGAATCGGAGAGGACAGTAGCGAGTCGGAAGCGGAGGAAATCGAAGGACGGGTGATGCAAGTGTTCCGCGTAGCGGTTGTACCGCCGGAAGATGAGGGCGCGCACGGCGGAATTAAGGGGGCAGTGAGTGCGGACGGGGCAGGCTCGAATCAGACCTGGAGGCTTCAGGACGGAGTTAATGAAACGGTTGGGATGCTGGGTGGAGGCGAGGAGGGGGAAATGGTGATGCGCCGTGCACGAGCTACAGCACACATCCCGGCGCCGGGAGCCGAGAAAGCGGGTTCGACGGAGGCGTGTCTTCCCGCCAACGGTGCCAGGGATCCTCCTCCTCCCACGGCGTCGCGCTGCGACGGTGGCCCCGATATAAGCACGAGCCGGGCAGTGCTGCCGCGCGAGGAAGGGGACTGCGGTTCCGCGCGCAAAGAGGCTGGCGCGCGCGAGTCCGCCGTGCGCGGAGCTCTGAGAGGCGCTTTTGCGGCGGTGCTGCCGGGCATGCGCGCAGTCACCTCCGCTCTCCAATCCGCCGTGGTGAGTTCAGATTTAAGACGTTTCGAAACGCTTTCCGATCCGCTGTGATGAGTCCGTTACGTCCGGTAGTCCCGTACGTCCGTTAATCCCGTACGTCCGTCAGTCCCGTACGTCCGTTAATCCCGTACGTCCGGTAGTCCCGTACGTCCGTTAATCCCGTACGTCCGTTAGTCCCGTACGTCCGTTAGTCCCGTACATCCATCAGTCCCGTTCGTCCGTGATTTCCCTTCGTCACACCACCTACTGCAGCCGTGTTTTCCCCTTACTTGCGTTCCTTTTCCGTTTTTCGTCGCTGAGATTTTTCTTTTATGGCGCCGTTTGTCCTCCCCGTGCCTCCCGCCGCAGTCCACGGTCGGGGAGATCTGCTACAACGAGCTTCAAAGCGCGTCCGCCGCGCCGCCGGACCGCGCGCAGCTGCTCGCCGCGCTGGCGCGGGCGCAGGGGCTGGCGGAGGGGCAGCAGTGTCTGGCGCCGTGGGACCCGGACGCGGTGGTTGCGGTGCCCCTCGGGACTGCCGCGCAGGTGAAATCCGCGCTGCAGGCCTCGCGGGAGCTCATGCGCGCGGAAGAGCGCGCGCTTCCCGCGGAGAAGGGGGAGGCGGGTGAAGACGCGGAGGCGGAAATGCAGGTGGATGGGGAAGACGCCCGTCGAGGGGAGGACAGACAGGAGGGAATGGGGGAAGTGAGCGGGGGCGGCGGAAGCGGAGTAAGCGAGGAAAGCGGGGGAAGCGGAGGAAGCGGGGGAAGCTGTGGAGGCGGTGGAAGCGGGGGAAGCGGCGCGCTGCCCATGGTGCTGGCGCGCACGCTGCAAGCCCTAGACGTGTTCGAGGACGTGCCCCTGAGGGACGAAGAGGAGGGCGCGGGGGGCGGAGGGGGGGGCGCGCGGGCGTTCGTCCCCATGCGCCAGCTGGCGGCGGGGCTGGCGACGGTGGGGGGAAACCTAGGGGGAGGCATGGGGGGGAATCTAGGGGCGATGGGGAGAGTGGGGAGCGGAAATAGCCGGGGGAGTGGTGGGGAAGGGGAAGGGGAGGATAGGGTGGGAGGGTCGGGGCATGAGGCAATGGGGTATGGGGGGGGTGCGTTTTTGGATGACTTGAGGTATGCTGGTGGGGGAGTGTATGGCGATGAAAGGGGGTTTGAGGGAGGGGGGGTAGAGTGCATGGGCGGTGAGGTGTGTATTGATGATACGGGGCGGTTTGACGGTGTGGGGTGCTTAGAAGAGTGTGGGTGCATGGAGGAGTGTGGGTATGTGGAGGAGAGCGAGGCGAGCGGGCCGGAGGACACTGGCATTGAGGGAAATAGACTCGCAAGGGAGAGAAGGGGGCAGCTGAGGGGTGATGGAAGAAAGATGGGGATGATGCAGAGGGAGGAGGAGGAGAAAGAGGAGAGTGAGGAGGAGCAGGTGGGAAGGCAGGGGGGTGGTGAGAGAGAGAGCGAGGACGAGGGTGAGGATGAGCTGTGGAAGCTGCGTGCTTCCCTCCACCGCGCGTCACAGCGAGCATTGCTCTCGCCACACGCCATGCTGTGCCACCGCCACCACACTCGCATACTCTCTGCTCCCCACTTGCACTCCTCCCCCCACTTGCACTCCTCCCCCCACTTGCACTCCTCCCCCCACTTGCACTCCTCCCCCCACTTGCACTCGTCCCCACACCTGCACCCCTCTTCCCCCTCCATCGACCTCTCCCCCCGTGTTGCCCTTTTCCGCTCACGCACGGACTGGCCGTGCTACCGCGACCCCTCCCCCCTCTCCGCGCCCTCCCCCTTCTCCGCGCCCGCGCTCTCCCCACTCTCCGCGCCTTCGCCCCTCGCCGCGCCCTCCCCCACCCGTGAGGGCGGAGAGAGCACTGCTGCCACGGCCGCCGCTGCAGCTGCCGCATGGTGGCGTGAGGAGTGGGAAGGGAGTGGTACGGGAGAGCCAGGGGAGAAGGAGGAATGGAAGGGGAGTGGAAGGCAGGTGGTAGGGGGAAAGGACGAGTGGGCGGGGCGTGGAGGGCGGGAGGCAGGGGGGAGGGGCGAGTGGGAGGGGAGTGGGGCGGGCGAAGTAATGGGAAGCGGCGAGTGGGAGGGGTGGGAGAGGAGTGCGAGCTTCCCCCTGTCGAGCTGGGACCGGGGCCTGTGGATGGACGGTCCGTGGGAGCAGCCTGTTATTGGCACTGATGTGGCGGTTGACAGAGATACCTGCCTGGGAAGAGCGGTGGTGTGCGGTGGTGGTGGCGAGATGGGGGGAGTGCAGGGGCGAGGGGGTGCTGTGCGGAAGCAGATGGGTAAGACGAGACGGAAAGCGGTGGAGAAGGATGGAGGGGAGCGAGGGAGGGTGGAAGTGGACGGGAAGGAAATGAAGGAGAGGAGGCGGGGAGTGGATGGGCGGAAGGAAGGAGAAGATATAGAAGTAGCTGATTTGAGTGTGGCGGAGGCAGGGAGGGTGCAGAGGGTGCAGAGGAGAAAGGGGAAGAAAGCAGTGAAAGGTGCAGAGAAGGGAGACGGGAGCAAGGAAGGTGCTTCTTTGGAGAAGCAGAAGAAGAGTGTGCGAAAGGTTGGTTCCGCAGGCACTGGAGAGGTGGAGGTGGGGATGGAGGTGGGGATGGGGGTGGGGATGGAAGGGGGCCCAGTGGTCAAGATACCTGTGAAGGGCAAGGCGAGGCGAAGGGGGCAAGAGGGTGTGGGCGGATGTAACAGCGTGGCAGGTGCGAGCGGGGAGGTGGGGGTGGGGATGGCAGGGTGTGGGCCGAGGGCCAAGGTACCTGTGAGGGGCAAGGCGAGGCGAAGGAAGGCAGAAGGTTCGGGCGAAGCTGGCAATGTGGCAGGCGGTAAGGATGCTGGTGGGGGGCTGGGGGGGGAGGGTAGAGTGGTGGGCAAGGGGAGTGGGCAGGGCAAGGGGGGTGCACAGGGAAAAAGGAACGCAGAGGGGAATGGAGGTGGTGGCGCTGCTGCTGCTGCTGCTGGTGGTAGTGGTGGAGGTGGTCCCATGGCACGCCGAGCGCGCAAGCCAGCCAGGAGCAGCACGGCGCTCACTGCTCTGTGCACAAGCAGGGATGTTCCCAGCTTGTACTCGCTCTCATCCTCATCTGCATCCTCAGCAGCACGGAAGCCGAAGGAGTGTTGGGTGGAATCAGCAGCAGGGGGGGTAAAAAAGGGCCGTCTGGATCTAGCGCAAGGCGGGCAGCCGAATCAGCCTGTTATTTCAACATCTTCCCTCGCGCCGTCCTCCCCACGCATTCTCCCCGCCTCCACCCCTGTCTCTCTCCCTGAAGCCTCTCCGTCCGTCTCAGTACTCCGCTCTTTCTTTGAGTCGGCTCAAGCCCCCCCGCTCTTTCGCCCCGCCTCCACCTCCCTCTCACTCCCCAAGGCACCTCTCACCGTCTTGGTACCCAGCTCTGCCACTTCTGCTGCTGGGATGGGTGCTGCCCCTCGGGAATTCAAACCTGCTGCACCCTGCGTCGTCGCTGCTCCAGCTGCCCTGCACACAGTGTCTCGGTGTGAGGTGGAGTGGGGTGTGAGTGTGGGTGCCGTGGGGGTGGAGGAGGGTGACTTTGCTGCTGGCTTGTCGTGGCAGATGGGGCCTAATTTGAGCGATGCCACTCCTGCCGGGGCGTGCAGTTCCTGCAGCACCAGTGCTTGCAGCAACACTTGCTGCAGCACCAGTGGTTGCAGCAACACTTGCTGCAGCACCAGTGGTTGCAGCAACACTGGCTGCAGCACCAGTGGTTGCAGCAACACTGGTTGCAGCACCAGTGGATGTAGCATCAGCAGCTCCACCAGTAGCAGCATCAGCAGCACGGGCAGGAACGTCAGCAGCAGCAGCAGCAGCAGCAGAACCAACAGCAGCGTCAGCAGCGGCATTGGCTATGTGCCAGGCTTCGCGTTCTTCTCTCTGCCATCAGTCCTTTCGCACGCCTGGGCAGCCATGCATGCTGCCACCACGCGTGTCTGCGCCATGCTCGCCCATCTCTCACGCCACATGCCATGGGGCTAGCTGCCCTGTGGATTGCACCCCATGGGACTGACTGACCACTGACATGACATTGTGAGTGAGACCAACATCACACGCCCGGGCGGCCATGCGTGCTGCCATGACACATGTCTGCGCCCTTCTCGCCCATCTCTCACGCCACATGCCATGGGGCTAGCTGTTTTGTGGATTGCGCATTCCATGGGACTGACCACTGACAATGACATGACACTGTGAGACCAACATCACATGACATTTACCAGCAGCAGCAGCACCAGCAGCAGCGGCAGCAACACTTGCCAGGCTACGCACACTTCTCTCTGACAACGGTGCTCTCACACGCCAGGGCGGCCATGCATGCTGCCACCACACATGCCCGTGGCTTGCTTGCCCACATCTCGCGCTCCTTGCTCCTTCGTGCCTGCAGTGGTGCGCTGCACATTCCGTGCGGGTAGCTGCTGTGTGGTGTGCATTGTTCAGATGTCTCAAAAGCACATGCCGTTGGGGTAGCTGCTGTCGATCGCTCTCCATGGGACTGACCACTGAAATGACGCTGAGAGACCAACACCACTTGACATTACATGACATGTAGCAGATTATGTGCTTGTCTCCTTTTTGCGTTTATGTATCCAGAACATTCCGGGTGCTTTGAACACACCGGTAATTTCTATAATGTGTTTGTTTTCTCTTGTTGTAATCTATGCATAACAATCTGTGATTCTAATTTACTATTCCAGCAGATAAGTCGAGCAAAACTCGGTGACGAAGCACAACGTTGAGTTCGGGGATTTCGAGGGGCTGGCCTCGCCCGTCCGGCACCCTCCCTCCCTCATTGTTTGCATAGAGCCGCCGCCGCATGTCCCTAGCTTACCTCCACGAGGCGCGCTGTTCTGCGAGAGCAGCCAGCGGCGCAGCGTCCAAGCATATTTGTTATAAGAATGGCTGGTATTATTGTGTGAATTGAGTTCACATGTTTTCTCGAATGCCACGTTTGAAGCCTACATCTCCCCCAGCAAGAAGCCGACCGAAATGTGTACAATAGTGCAGCACACTGCTCGGGAATTCCGAAGGGCTCACCTCGCCTGTATCGCGCACCCTCCCTTACCGCACCTTGCACACCCATCCATCACCGCGGCAACCCTACGTCCCTGCATGTACCCGCAGCCGCATGTCCCTAGTTTGCCTCCACCTGCGAGCAGCCAGCGCCTCGGTGCAGCGACGGCCGCCATGCGCGCTCGCACGAGGCTGCGCCACGCGGGCGATATGAACGACGCACGGCATGATGAACCGCGACGCCGCGCGCTTCACCTGCAGCCCTCCTCCTCTCGGCTCCTCTCCTCCCTTCTCCTGTTTCTCCTCACGCATCTATTTGCCCAGTGGTTAGTTCTTCCCTGTTTCTTCCTTCGCCATACCTCGCTGCTCTCTCTCTCCGTCCGTCTCCGTCTCTCGCACGCGCTGCTCTGCTCTTCTCTCAGCCGTTCGTCTGTGAGCTCTTCTCTCCGTCTCGTACGTGAACGTACTAGTCGGCCATGGCGTGGCGCGTGCTTGGGTGCGTCGCCGTCGTGTGCGCGCTGCTGTCGCTCGGCGCGCACGCGTCCGACGCGGAGTTTCTGCCGCCCGCGCCGGAAGATGTGATTAAAACGGAAGGCGGCTCGCTGTCCGTGTGGAGCCGCGAGTTCGAGTTCTTCAAGGTGCTGCCCGCCGTGCTTCGCTGGTGCTGTCCCGTTGCGGGGTGCTCAAGGCGATGCGCGCCTGCTGCACGCCCTTGTTTGCCTCACGCGCCTGTTGCTCTCCCACCTTTCTCGCTTCTCTCTTCCCCCACCAGGACGCGAACATGAATGCAGCGCGCATGGAGGTTGCTGCGTTCTCGCTCGCCCTCCCCGAGTACAACGACGCCCCGCAGCTCTCCTTCATCACCCACGGCTGCGCCTTCATGGGCCTGCTCTCGCCCATGGGCGTTCCTGCTCCCCTCAGGTGCGGTTGGATAGCCCATATGTGCGCCCTCCGTGTGTCATCTGCTGCTGCTGCTGCTGCTGCTGCTGCTGCTGCTGCTGCTGCTGCTGCTGCTGCTGCTGCTGCTGCTGCTGCTGCTGCTGCTGCTGCTGCTGCTGCTGCTGCTGCTGCTGCTGCTGCTGCTGCTGCTGCTGCTGCTGCTGCTGCTGCTGCTGCTGCTGCTGCTGCTGCTGCTGCTGCTGCTGCTGCTGCTGCTGCTGCTGTTGCTGCTGCTGCTGCCGCTAGGAGGTCTGGAGGCAGCAGCGACGCCCCGCAGCTCTCCTTCATCACGCACGGATGCGCTTTCATGGGCCTGCTCTCGCCCATGGGCGTCCCTGCCCCGATCAGGTGCGGTCTTATAGTCTCATTATGAGTATGAGTGTGTGCGTGCTTCCACGTGTGCTTCCACGTGTGCTTCCCACCATGTGTCGTCTGCTGCTGCTGGCGCTGCTTTGACTGAGGCAGCAACGACGCTCCACAGCTCTCCTTCATCACACACGGATGCGCTCCGTTTATCATCTGCTGCTGCTGCTGCTGCTGCTGCTGGCGCTGCTCTGTCCTGTCCTCCCCTCTTCTGCATGCTTGCACGCAGATGCGTGCAGAAGGGCGACATAATCGCCATTCCGCGAGGCTGGGCCAGCTGGGCGCGGAACAACGGGTTGGAGCCCCTCAGGGCGCTGCTAGTGTCCGTCCGACATGCATTGACTCCCTTATTCACCTTTTCCCGGTGGTGTATGCATGTAGATACGTGCAGGAGAGTGAGATAGTCGCCATCCCACGTGGCTGGGCGAGCTGGGCATGAAACAACGGGTCGGAGCCCCTGAGAGCCCTGCTAGTGAGAAACACGCGCTCTGACTTTCCCTACTCCCATCTGCTTCACATCTTCTTTCTCTCCCTTGTGTACTTGCTGCGGGCCGTAGATACGTGCAAGAAGGCGATATTGTGGCCATTCCGCGAGGCTGGGCGAGCTGGGCGTGGAACAACGGGTCGGAGCCGCTCAGGGCGCTGCTGCTGTCAGTCCGACACGCCTTGACTTCCCCTATACCCTCCTCTCTCCTTCCCCGCTGCTGCCTGCATGCATGCAGATACGTGCAGGAAGGCGATATTGTGGCAATTCCACGCGGCTGGGCGAGCTGGGCGTGGAACAACGGCTCGGAGCCGCTCAGGGCGCTGCTGCTGTCCGACACGCGCTCTGCCCCCCAGCCCGGGGAGGTGCATGCGTTCACTCTCATGGGCGGCCCACACGAGACGCTGGGTGGCGTGCTTCACGGTTTCAGGTGGGTAGTAGAGTGCACAGGTGCAGGTGAGCCCCTCAGGGCGCTGCTGCTGTCGGACACGCGCTCTGCTGCGGAGGCTGGGGGAGGTGCACGCGTTCACTCTCATGGGCGGGCCACGCGAGACACTGGGGGGCGTGCTTCATGGCTTCAGGTGATCCCCTCAGGGCGCTGCTGCTGTCGGACACGTGCTCTGTCGCCCAGCCGGGGGAGGTGCACGCCTTCACTCTTATGAGCGGGCCACGCGAGACGCTCGGCGGCGAGCTGCACGGGTTCAGGTGGGCGGCAATGAGACACTCAGGTAGGCGGTAGTGAGGCACGCAGCTGGGCGGCTGAACGTTCATGTGGGCAGCGGAGGACATTGTAAAGAGCTTAGGGTTGCCTGTGCCGACGTTTGAATGCTCCCTTTCTTTCCCCTCCCTCTCTCTCCGACCCTCAACTCTCTCTCTCTCCCTTGCAGTGCGGATCTGCTAGCGAGAGCGTGGGACGTGGAGGAGGAGGAGGCAAAGCGTCTGGTGGCGGGGCAGAAGCACGTGGGGTTCATTGCGATCGGCAGTGTGAGTCATTCAATTCATGGGAATATGTTGCTGTTGGGTACTCAGGTGTGCCGTGTGAGTATGCTGCTGTTGGGTCATTGAGGAGGCAAAGCGTCTGGTGGCGGGGCAGAAGCACGTGGGGTTCATTGCGATCGGCAGTGTGAGTCATTCAATTCAAGTGTGCTGTTGTTGGGTTATGGGAGCGCGCTTGTGACCAATTCGTTTGGAGGGAATGCGGAACGCAATTGTCCAGCGTGTAGCATCAAGGAGGCTCCTTGACTCGCTCTCACTCTCTCATGGCCACCTGTCCTCTCCCTCCACTCCCCCAAACGGCAGCACAACGCACCGCGCGTGACAGCAGAGCTGCAGGCGATGGTGGAAGAGAGCGAGGAGGAGGTGTACGGTATGGAAGGGGAAGCGGTCGACAGCATTGACAGCATCAGCTTGGAGGGCATGAACGGCATGAAGCACATGCACATGGGGGACATCTCCCCCTTCATGCGCTTCAAGTATAACCTCGCCCATGCAACACCTGATGTGTCGGTCTGTCCTCTTCCCCCCCTCCCCTTCTCCCCCCCTTACACGGCAGCACAACGCCCCACGCATGACAGCGCAGCTGCAGGCGATGCTGGAAGAGAGCGATCAGACATATGGCATGGAAGAGGAGATCGTTGACAGCATCAGCATGGAGGGCACCAACGGCGTGAGGCACATGCGCATGGGGGACATCTCGCCCTTCACGCGCTTCAAGTACAGCCTCGCCCACGCAACACCTGACGTGTCGGTGCCCAAGGGAGGAGACATCTTCGTGGTGGATCGAAGCAAGCTGCCTGTGCTGCACCACATTGGGCTTTCTGCTTTCCTCTATCACTTGCAGGTGAGCCTCTGCTTCTGCCTCTCCTCCTCTGCTCCTCTCTCCCCTTTCACGCGCTTCAAGTACAGCCTGGCCCACGCAACGCCCGACGTGTCGGTGCCCAAGGGAGGAGACATCTTCGTGGTGGATCGCAGCAAGCTGCCCGTGCTGCACCATGTCGGCCTCTCCGCCTTCCTGTATCACCTCCAGGTCAGCTCCCTTCTTCCTCTGCTCCTCTGCTCATATGCCCCTCGGCACCTGACGTGTCGGTGCCCAAGGGAGATGATATCTGCGCGGTGGATCGATCCAAGCTGCCCGTGCTGCACCACGTCGGCCTCTCCGCCCTCCTCTACCACCTGCAGGTGAGCTCTCTCCTTCCTCTGCTTCTCTGCTCCCCTGCTTCTCTGCACCTGAAGTGTCGGTGCCCAAGGGAGGAGACATATTTGTGCTGGATCGCTCAAAGCTGCCTGCGCTGCACCATGTGGGCCTCTCCGCCTTCCTGCATCACCTGCAGGTGCGTCTCTCTGCCCCTCCCCCCTCCAGGTGCCCTCACTCTGCTTGTGCACTCCTCTGCGCACCATTCTCTCTGCGCTGCTCTGCCTTTCTCTGCAAAAACCTCCTCTCTGCGCTGTCTCACCCCTCATTTTACCCTTTCTCTGTCGTTCAGACTTTCACATTAGTTCCTGTGATAAGTTATCTATTTTGTCCTTCCATGCTCTCTGCCCCATCCCTCCATCCCTCCAGCCAAATGCACTCCTCGCCCCCCACTGGTATCCAAACGCCGCCATCCTGCACGTGGTGCTGGCGGGCAGTGGCCGCATCGAGGTGGTGTATCCTGACAGCTGATGAGGCGCCTCATGCTTGCTTCTACTCTCTTTCTCCCCTGTTTCCCTGTTCCCTTGCTCCCTCCACCCACTCCAGCCTAGCGCACTCCTCGCCCCCCACTGGTATCCCAATGCCGCCATCCTGCATGTGGTGATGGCGGGCAGTAGCCGCATCGAGGTGGTCCGTCTTCAAATGAAGCACCTCATCATGCTTGCGTCTGCTCCCTTACTCCCCTTCTTCCCTGCTCTCTTTCTCCCCTGCTCTCTGCCCTACCCCACAGCCAAATGCACTGCTAGCCCCCCACTGGTACCCCAATGCGGCCATTCTGCATGTGGTGCTAGCGGGCAGTGGCCGCATCGAGGTGGTGTATCCTGACGGTCGCACCGCTCTGCACCGTGACGTTCACACCGGGGATGTCATTGCTGTTCCTGCTCTCTTCCCTTCTTCCATGGTACGTCCACTTTCCCTCGGCGGCACTCCCCACCGCTCTGCACCGTGATGTTCACACCGGGGACGTCATTGCCGTGCCTGCGCTCTTCCCCTCCTCCATGGTACGTCCACTTTCCCTTGGCACTCTTCTCACCGCTCTGCACCGTGACGTTTACAAGGGGGGGTGTCATTGCCGTGCCTGCCCTCTTCCCTTCCTCCATGGTACGTTGCTCTTGCCTCCCATGGTGCTAGCGGGCAGTGGCCGCATCGAGGTCGTGTATCCTGACGGCCGCACCGCTCTGCACCGTGACGTTCACACCGGGGACGTCATTGCCGTGCCTGCGCTCTTCCCCTCCTCCATGGTACGTTGCTCCTCCCTCCTCCCTTAACGAGTCTCCAGCTCTCATCTTTCTCCTCTCACCATCTGCATAAATCCTTTCTCACTTGTCTTCTCTCTGCTTTGAGCGCATTCTCGTGCCTTTATTGAACGTCGACAAGAAGCTACTTCTGAGAAATCTCGAAAGGAGAACTTGAAATATCCCTTCCCTCCCTCTTATTCACTTTCCATTCCCTATGCCCCCCTCCTCCCCCCCTCCCATTCCTCACCAGGAGGCGTCAGAGGAGGGAATGATGTGGATTGCCATTACCAACCGCCCGCTGTCCTTACATCCTGTATATGCCCTTCCTCTCTCCACTCTCTCTTCCTCTCACCACTCATCAGGCGGCGTCAGAGGAGGGAATGTTGTGGATTGCCATCGCCAACCGCCCACTCTCTCCCCCGTCCTTCCTAGCCGGGGCCACATCGGTGTTCAAGGGCATCCCCAAGCGCGTGCTCATGGTACCTATTTTGACACCCTCCCCCCTCCCTCAACCCACTCATCAGGAGGCGTCTGAGAAGGGAATGATGTGGATTGCCATCGCCAACCGCCCACTCTCCCCGCCGTCCTTCCTAGCGGGGGCCACATCAGTGTTCAAGGGTATTTCAAAGCGCGTGCTCATGGCAGCATATGTTGAGAAGGAGCTAGAGGAAGAACGAGCTCTACATTCTTGCCCTTCCTCCTGTTCACTCTCGTACCCATTGCCTATGCCCATCCCCCTTCTACCTCTCTCCCTTTACCCTCAACAACAGGAGGCTTCTGAAGAGGGGATGATGTGGATTGCTATCGCCAACCGTCCGCTCTCCCCGCCGTCCTTCCTCGCGGGGGCCACATCGGTGTTCAAGGGTATCCCCAAGCGCGTGCTCATGGCTGCGTTTAATGTTGAGAAAGAGCTGGTGGACAAGTTTTACAAGGCCCGCCGTGACCCGTCGGAGATTGCGATTTTCCCGCCCGCGCACAAGACCACTGCCACTGCGTAGTGTGTCCAAGCGCGTGGCCATGGCCGCATTCAACGTGTACCAGGAGCTTGATTGAGGATACATGCCACCGTACAAAGCTCGTCGCGACCCGTCCGAGATTGCCGTCTTCCCGCCCAATTGCTGCATTGCATAGCCGCTGTTGGGTTTTGTTTGGGAGATGGGGAGGATTGGAAGGGAGCGTCATGAAGTGATAGTTGCATGTGCAGTGTAGTTGTAGTCATAGAGGGATGTCTGTGATTTTTTTGTAGTTGTACATAAGAAAATGAAACGGGATGTAACAAGTCTTTGCGGCGGAACATTTAATATCGAGAATTATCACTACCCTCTCACTCAAAATTATCCTCCTCGCATCCACCTCAATTCACCGCCTGCTTTTTCCCACATGTCTTGCGCCGTTCCCATGAGGGCTTGCGCGCTCTTCTCCCGCCTCTACCCCGCACCCGCCACGTGTCTGACCGCCGTTCGTCGCCACGTGAGCAGCGCGCCAATGGGGTTCGTCATCGCCACGTGTCAATCAAAAGGCAAGCTGCTGCCTGCATTCTTTTTGTGGTAGCCAATTCTCTGACGGTGGTTTATCTGACGGCCATTTCTCTGACGGCCATTTCTCTGACGGCCGTTGTTTGACTGGTAGATCGGCGGAATAGCCGGCGATCGCAATCAGCAGCAGGCAGCCCGCCAAATCGGCTCGGACGGGGCGAAAATATTATCGGTCAACGCGGGAGATAACTGCACATCCCTCCGCCTCTCCGCCCTCCGCCTCTCCGCCCTCCGCCCTCCGCCCTCCGCCCTCCACCCTCCGCCGCATTCTCCCCATCACCCTCTTCCCCCACTCTCCCTACTTTCCCCCCTTCTAATTCCCCCTTTCCACCGCTGTCCGCCACTTTCCTCAGCGACTCAGCGGCCTCTCCTCGTCCCCTTCCCCTATCACATCGCGTCTTCTTCTCCTCGCGGTGCATTTCGTCGAGCTGCAAGGGCAGGGGCTGGCACAACGGTTTTAAATTGCTCTCCGCTCAAAACCCCCCTCCCACCTCCGCCCTTTCCCCGCCCCGCTTCCCCTTTCCCCCTCCCCCCTACCCTCTCGCAGTGCAGTTTGTGGAGCTGCAGGGGCAGGGCCTGGCGCAGCGAGTCTGAGGCGCAGCGAGTCCCCTCTCCGCGCCCAACCCCCCTCCCTCCTCCGCGCACTGCCCCCTTCCGCCTAACTCATTCCCCCTCCCCCCCCGCAGTGCAGTTCGTGGAGCTACAGGGGCAGGGGCTGGCGCAGCTGGTTGAGTCGCTCTTCTCCCTTCCGCCCTCCACCTTTCCCCCGTCCCGCTTGAATCTTTCCCCATCCCCTTTCCCCCCCTCCCCCTCCGCAGTGCAGTTCGTGGAGCTGCAGGGGCAGGGGCTGGCGCAACGAGTCCGTCTGACGCGCTCTCCGCCCCCAGCCCCCTTTTCCCCGCCCCTTTTCCCCCTCTTCCCCCCGCAGTGCAGTTCGTGGAGCTACAGGGGCAGGGGCTGGCGCAGCAGGTAGCGGCGCTCTTCTCCCTTCCCCCCTCCACCTTTCCCCCGTCCCCCTTCCCCCTTTCCCATACCCCACTCCCCCTCCCCTGCAGTGCAGTTCGTGGAGCTACAGGGGCAGGGGCTGGCGCAGCGGAAAGCCGCCATTCATGATGTGCGTTGGGGCAAGGGGGAGGGGAATGGGGGGACAAGGAGTGGGGAGAGGGCACGGGAATGCGAAGGACTGGTGGGGAGAACCGGGAAAGGAAATGGGCGTTGAGCGTTGAGGGATGGGGATTTTTTTCCAAGGGTTCTGCTAACCCAATCACCCCTCTCAGTCTCCCTGCCCCGTCCACTCCTTTCCCCCATCCGCCTCCCCTTCTCCCCTTTCGCCTTCCCCCCCTCCCCCTCCCCCGCCCCCCCATCAGCTACGAGTGGTGCCTCTGGAGGGGCCTTCACGCTACATCCGACCACGTCACTCCGCCTTCCCCTTCCCCCCCGCCACTCCGCCTTCCCCCACTCCGCCTCCCCCCACTCCGCCTCCTCCACTCCGCCTTCCCCTTCCCCCCCCGCCACTCCGCCTTCCCCCACTCCGCCTCCCCTCCCCCCCAATCAGCTACGAGTGGTGCCTCTGGAGGGGCCCTCACGCTACATCCGACCACGGAGCATTCGCTACAAACAGCACGGCAAGGTGCGATGAGCATTCGATACAAGCAGCATGGCAAGGTGCGATGAGCATTCGATACAAGCAGCACGGCAAGGTGCGATGAGCATTCGATACAAGCAGCACGGCAAGGTGCGATGAGCATTCGATACAAGCAGCACGGCAAGGTGCAATGAGCATTCGATACAAACAGCACGGCAAGGTGCGATGAGCATTCGATACAAGCAGCACGGCAAGGTGCGATGAGCATTCGATACAAGCAGCACGGCAAGGTGCGCTGGGTGCACATATAACATCACTCAAAAGCCCATTGACTTTTAGTCCACCAGCAAACATTCTCAGCCCATTAGCAATCACTGATACCATAATAGCAATGGCAATCCACGGAGCAAGCAGCAATACATCCCAAATGCAGTTATTTCCCCCACTTTGATTGACAAGCGAAGCACAGCAGTGCTTGTGAGCGATTTCTGAGAATTCTCAAAAGTCGCTCATGAGGCGCCTCAAAAGTCAAAAGTAGACTCCCGGCACAGCAGTGCTGCTGAAGATGTTCGGAGGTTGAGGTTCAGATTCTTCCCCCACTGCCCTTCCTTCCCACCCGAGTTGGTTCCATCAGGACCGTCGATGGGACATGGTGCAATCGCATCCGTCCGTTGCAGTGCTGCTCTTCCACACAGAGCTCAATCTGCTCCTCATGGTACGCGCTGCTATGACTTAGGCATATTTTGAGGCGCCTCAAAATACACCTCTTCCACACAGAGCTCAATCTGCTCCTCATGGTACGCGCTGCTATGAAATGAATCACGCATGCCGCACCGTACAGTGCGTCTATTCTGCTACTGTGCACCTGTCTTCTGCTGTGGACGCTCCTGCATCTGCATGTGAATTCGATCACGGGGAGAGCACCAGCTGCTCCGCATGATCTCGTTGCTATGAATCACGCATGCCACGCGCCCAGGGTTGTGAGCTGTGGGCGTATTTAATATACCAAATGCCACAACCAAATGCAATCACTAACATGCCATGAAGAGCTGAAGCTGCTCCTCATGGTTCCCGTTGGTATGAATTGGGCATGCCACACTGTTCATGTATTCTCCTACTCTGCACTTGTCTGTTGCCCTTTTATCGCTCGCTCCCCTTCATCCCTCTTTCCCTGACCATTCTATTCCCTCTACTTCTCCCCTCCTGATCCGAGTCCCTCGTCCCTCTTTAAACTCAGAGCTAGCTGAGTTGACTCAGAGCTGACTCAGAGCTGACTCAGAGCTGACTCAGAGCTGACGCTGAGTTGAATCAGAACCACTCCCTTCCACCCCAACCCCCCTGCCAGGTGCGGCAATTTCGCCCCACGGTGCTGGCAGCAGCAGCGGCAGAGGTGGAGGTAGAGGGGAGCGAGGAGGGGAATGAAGCGGAAGCTTGAGTTCTCAGAACTGTCTTCCTCCACTCCCCTCCACCCCAACCCCCCCTGCCATGTGCGGCAGTTCCGCCCCACGGTGCTCGCAGCAGCAGCAGCAGCAGCAGCAGCAGGCATAGAAGGGGGGGCGGCCTTGCAGTATTGTATTGTTGATTTGACTCACAACTATCCTCCCCCACCCCAACCCCCCCCCCTGGCAGGTGCGGCAGTTCCGCCCCACAGTGCTCGCAGCAGCAGCAGCAGCAGCAGCAGCAGCGGCAGAAGCAGAGACAGACGTAGAGGGGAGCGAGGAGGGGGTGAATCTCACAGGGGACCTTGAGGCTGCATTCACCTACGAGCTGTGTGCGGGTAAGAGCAGTTGAGAGTGGTTGAGAGCGGCAGAGGTGGAGGGGGGAAAGGAGGGGGTGAATCTCACGGGGGACCTCGAAGCTGCCTTCACCTACGAGCTCTGTGCAGGTGAGAGTGGCTGAGAGTGGTTGAGAGCGGCAGAGGTGGAGGGGGGAAAGGAGGGGGTGAAGCTCACAGGGGACCTTGAGGCTGCCTTCACATACGAGCTGTGTGCGGGTGAGAGGTGAGAGCAGTTGAGAGCGGGTGAGATGTGTGGGGGTGAGAGTGGGTGGGTGAGAGTGGGTGGGTGAGAGTGGGTGGGTGAGAGTGGGTGGGTGAGAGTGGGTGGGTGAGAGTGTGCGGGTGAGAGTGGGTGGGTGAGAGTGGGTGGGTGAGAGTGGGTGGGTGAGAGTGGGTGGGTGAGAGTGGGTGGGTGAGAGTGGGTGGGTGAGAGTGGGTGGGTGAGAGTGGGTGGGTGAGAGTGGGTGGGTGAGAGTGGGTGGGTGAGAGTGGGTGGGTGAGAGTGGGTGGGTGAGAGTGGGTGGGTGAGAGTGGGTGGGTGAGAGTGGGTGGGTGAGAGTGGGTGGGTGAGAGTGGGTGGGTGAGAGTGGGTGGGTGAGAGTGGGTGGGTGAGAGTGGGTGGGTGAGAGTGGGTGGGTGAGAGTGGGTGGGTGAGAGTGGGTGGGTGAGAGTGGGTGGGTGAGAGTGGGTGGGTGAGAGTGGGTGGGTGAGAGTGGGTGGGTGAGAGTGGGTGGGTGAGAGTGGGTGGAGGTGGAGGGAAGCGGGGAGGGGTGAAGGTCACGGAGGACCTTGACGCTCCATTCACATACGAGCTGTGTGGGATGAGAACGATTGAGAGTGGTTGAGGTGGACATTGGGGGAAGAGGAGGGGGTGAAGGTCACGGGGGACCTTGACGCTCCATTCACATACGAGCTTTGTGCGGGTGAGGGGGTGTGAGGGTGGGTGAGAGTGGGTGAGGGTGGGTGAGAGTGGGTGAGGGTGGGTGAGGGTGGGTGAGGGGGGATGAGAGTGGGTGAGAGCGATGAGGGTGGGTGAGTGTGGGTGAGAGTGCGTGAGAGTGGGTGAGAGTGGGTGAGAGCGGTGAGGGTGGGTGAGAGTGGGTGAGAGTGGGTAGAGCAGGTGAGGTCAAAACATGTGGAGCAAACCTGTGGGCTTATGATGTGTGTTCATTGTGCTGCCGGCATTCCTAGTGCTCTCCCCTCCACTCACAGCCATCAGTTGCTGCTCTCTCCTCTCCCCGCTGCTCCCCCTCTTTTCCCACCCGTGCAGGGCTCGTGGACAAGGCAGGGAAGGACCTTAGGCAGATCGCCATGGGGTGTGGAGAGGAGAGAGGGGAGCAATTCTCTCCCCCGACCACTCACTGCTCCCCTTGCTGCTCCCCCCCTTTCCCCCCCCCGTGCAGGGCTGGTGGACAAGGCAGGGAAGGACCTAAAACAGATTGCCAAGGGGTGAAGAGAGCAGAGAGGGAAGCAGTTCCCCCCCCCCCCCGACCACTCACTGCTCCCCTTGCTGCTCCCCTCGTTCCTTCCCCCGTGCAGGGCTGGTGGACAAGGCAGGCAAGGACCTAAGACAGATCGCCGTCACACTCTGAACCCCCCTTTCCTTCCGCGGCTCCCCTTGCTGCTCTCGCCAATCTTTTGTGCAGGGCTGGTGGACAAGGCAGGCAAGGACCTAAGGCAGATCGCCAAGGTGAGGAGAACGGGGTGGTGGAACGGAGGGAAAGGGGGTGGGAGAATGTGCTAGCACGGGGCTGGGACGCTGAGGGAAGGGGTGATGGGGTGTGGCATTACAGCCAAGGTACTGCATCTGGTGACTCCCATACCAGGTTGCACCGCACTGCACTGCACTCCACCTCGCTCTACCCCACTCCGCCCACCCCACTTCACCGCACTCCATCCCACCCCACCAGGAGGAGGTATTGGAGGAGACGGGATACCACGTGCCGGTGGAGGAACTGCCGCTGGTGACTCTTTACACCACACCCCGTTGCACCGCACTCCACTCTGCTCCACCCCACTTCATCCCAATCCATCCCACTCCACCGCTCTCGACCCAACTCCACCCCGTGCCACCAGGAGGAGGTGTTGGAGGAGACGGGGTACGACGTGCCACTGGATTCACTGCAGCTGAAGACTCGTTACACCACACCTCGTTGCACCCCATTCCACCCCCCTCCACCTCACTCAACCGCACTCCTCCCCACTTCACCGCACTCCACCACCCCACGTCCACCAGGAGGAGGTATTAGAGGAGACGGAGTACGATGTGCCACTGGAGTCACTACAGCTGGTAGCACGTTACACCACACCCTGTTGCTCCGCACTGCACTCCACCCACTCCCACTTGATCCCTCCCCACCGTACCCCACCCCACCAGGAGGAGGTATTAGAGGAGACGGGGTACGATGTGCCACTGGAGTCACTGCAGCTGGTGACAGCTGCTCTCACGTCCGTGGGGATATCTGGAGCCAGGCAAACCATGTTCTATGCAGAGGTGAGCTGCTAAAAGCTCGACTTGAAGCCCACGTCATAAAACATTTGAGCCACTGGAGGCGCTGCAGCTGGTGACAGCTGCTCTCACGTCCGTGGGGATCTCAGGGGCACGGCAAACAATGTTCTATGCAGAGGTGAGCTACTTAAAGCCCAGGTCAATGCCCGGGTGAACCTGCATTGAGCTGGTGGCGGCTGCTCTCACGTCCGTGGGCATCTCGGGGACTGGGACTCAGACAAGCCATGTTCTACGCGGAGGTGAGCTGCTTAAAGCCTGGTTGCAAGCCCGGTTGAAAACCTGGGTTAACCTACATTGAGGTAGCTGGTGACAGCGGCTCTCACGTTCGTGGGGATATTGGGGGATCGACAGACCACGTTCTACGCGTAGGTATGCTGTTTAAAAACCTCGTCAACTATAGTGCAGCTCTCTCGTTCATTGGCATATCAGGCCGGGCGGACAATGTTCAACCCACATTGACCAAAATCGGCTCCCTTAGTTTCCCCTGAATCCCCATTGACTCTCGCTCATCAGTTAGAACCTAGCTGGGTAGATTGCCATTGCTAGCCTAGGTGGAGTGTACAGTTGTTCCTGGTGAAAACGTGCCTGCGTGGCCTAATGGATAAGGCATCTGACTTCTAATCAGGTGATTGTGGGTTCGAGTCCCACCGTGGGTGAACTTGTGCTTCACCTTTTTCTTACCTGTTTTCCTCTTCTCCCGCCTGCTCCCTCTCCATTTCCTGTTGTGCCATGTGCTGTGTGCGGGCTGCTGTGGTTGGCAGGTGAACGAGGCACAGAGAACTCACGCTGGCGGAGGCAAGGAGGAGGAGGGCGAGGTGAGGACATTCAGTGGGGGGGGGGGGGAGGGGAGGGGACATTATAGGGTGGTGAGAGAGGAGAAACAGAGTTACGGAGATATGCAGATGCGTGGTGATATAGGGGCGGATGTTTGTGGGGGAAAGAGACAGAGAGAGGAGGGAGAGGAGCGTCCGATGGTGGGCACGAGGGCATTGATTGGGGCAAAGCTGATAAATGCAGGGCTATTATGGCGGGGCTGTTATGGCAAGGAGCGAGAGTGGTGGTAGAGGGGACTCAGTCAAAGTGGAGTGAGAGTGGATTGAGGGTAGAGGTAGGCTCCAAGGGCTTTGTGCCTGCAAGCCTGCTACTCCCCTGCCAACTTCCCCCTCCCCACTCTCTCCCCTTCTCCTCCTTCCCACCCCACTCTCCCCCACAACACTTCCCCCCAAACCCTTGCCCCACCTTTCCCCGTCAACCCCCCCAGGCAACAGACGTGGTGGGTGGGCCTGCCGCTCGCCCATTCCCCCCAGTCTCCCTCCCGACCCCCCCTCCCCCTCCCCCCAGGCAACAGACGTGGTGGGTGGGCCTGCCGCTCGCCCATTCCCCCCAGTCTCCCTCCCGACCCCCCCCTCCCCCTCCCCCCAGGCAACAGACGTGGTGGGTGGGCCTGCCGCTCGCCCATTCCCCCCAGTCTCCCTCCCGACCCCCCCTCCCCCTCCCCCCAGGCAACAGACGTGGTGGGTGGGCCTGCCGCTCGCCCATTCCCCCCAGTCTCCCTCCCGACCCCCCCCTCCCCCTCCCCCCAGGCAACAGACGTGGTGGGTGGGCCTGCCGCTCGCCCATTCCCCCCAGTCTCCCTCCCGACCCCCCCTCCCCCTCCCCCCAGGCAACAGACGTGGTGGGTGGGCCTGCCGCTCGCCCATTCCCCCCAGTCTCCCTCCCGACCCCCCCTCCCCCTCCCCCCAGGCAACAGACGTGGTGGGTGGGCCTGCCGCTCGCCCATTCCCCCCAGTCTCCTCCCGACCCCCCCTCCCCCTCCCCCCAGGCAACAGACGTGGTGGGTGGGCCTGCCGCTCGCCCATTCCCCCCAGTCTCCCTCCCGACCCCCCCTCCCCCTCCCCCCAGGCAACAGACGTGGTGGGTGGGCCTGCCGCTCGCCCATTCCCCCCAGTCTCCCTCCCGACCCCCCCTCCCCCTCCCCCCAGGCAACAGACGTGGTGGGTGGGCCTGCCGCTCGCCCATTCCCCCCAGTCTCCCTCCCGACCCCCCCTCCCCCTCCCCCCAGGCAACAGACGTGGTGGGTGGGCCTGCCGCTCGCCCATTCCCCCCAGTCTCCCTCCCGACCCCCCCTCCCCCTCCCCCCAGGCAACAGACGTGGTGGGTGGGCCTGCCGCTCGCCCATTCCCCCCAGTCTCCCTCCCGACCCCCCCTCCCCCTCCCCCCAGGCAACAGACGTGGTGGGTGGGCCTGCCTCTCGCCCAGCTGGACGCCTTCATTGCTGACGTTGTCACCCACCTTCCCCTCCCCCTTCCCCCTCTTCCCCAATCCCTTCCCCCCCTCCCCGTTCCTCAACCCCCCTAGGCAATAGACGTGGTGGGGTTGCCCTGGCCTAGCTGGACGCCTTCATTGCTGACGTGGACCTGCCCAAGAGCCCTCGCGGGCTCTTCGGTGGCCCCCTACCCCCTCCATTCCTCAGGCCATAAACATGGTGGGGTGGGCTGCCCCTCGCCCGGCTCTCCCGCCTCCCAGCTACCCTGTCTGTCTTCCCCCTTTAATCTCCCCCTCCCCTTTCACCCTCTCCGTCCCTCCCCCCAGGCCATAGACGTGGTGGGGCTACCTCTCGCACAGCTGGACGCCTTCATTGCTGACGTGGACCTCCCCAAGAGTCCCGGAGGGCTGTTCGGGGTCGCGTGGTTCAAAGCTACAGTGCTGCCCACGTTACAAGGCTCAAGCTGACCGCGCATGCTGCTGTTATATGCAATATTGTGGTGCTGATGTGTGGTTGTCGAAACAAGCTGGAGGGCTTTTTGGGGTCGTGTGGTTCATAGCTACTATGCTGCCCAGCCCACGTTACAAGACGCAAGCTGATGACACACGGTGCTGTTATGTGTCATGTTGTGACAGCCGAGCCGATCCCATCGAATGTGGAGCCCTCATAAAAAGATGGGAGGGCTATTTGGGGTTGCATGATTCAAAGCTACAGTGCTGCCACTCTACAAGACTCAAGCTGACTGCATGTGCTGTTAGACAGATCAACTGCAAAATATGGAGCATGGCAAATTGCCAGGCGAATAATATCATGCATGCCAAACAGTAGTTTGGCTAACTACCGACAAAGAGAAATAATAGATGAGTGCCAACTGACATAGCAATAAGTCTGATCTGAAATGATGCTGTAGAGCCCCCAATACGGTACTAAAATATCCTAAGGCTGCAAGGCAGCAGCTTGAAAAGCTCTGAAACATGCCCATCGCATAACAAATGAATCAAACCTATCAAGATAGAAGGCACCTCCCTCCACCTACCGTACGCTTGCACCATCCCTCGTTACCCTCACTCCCCCGTGTACCCTCCACCACTCCTCAATGGCTCTTGTGGCGCTTCATCTTGCGGTGTTTCTCCGGGCAGTCAAACGACTTGTGCCCCTCGTCCCCACACACAAAGCACCCCTCTGCGCCCTTCTTCCGCCCCTTGCCCTTCCTCCCCCCCGCCCCCTCATGCTCCTGCTCCATCGCATCCCCACCTCCCCCCACCTCCCCTGCTAATCCCCCAGCCCCCGCACCCCCATGCCCACTTCCCCCACCCCCTGCTCCACCTGCTCCCCCTGCGGCTCCCCCCATCCTCCCTGCTCCCCCTGCCACCCCTACCCCTCCTGCCCCTCCGCCCCCCACAACCCCCCGACTAGCCACAGCATAAGCGACCTTAACCGGCCGCCCACACGCCACCTGCTGATTGCGCTCAATCGCCCGCTCCAAGCTCTCCTCATCCTCAAAATCCACGTGCCCGTACCCCTTGTGCCGCCCGGTCTCGGGATTCCTCGCCAGGCGCACCACAGCTATGCTACAGCCGGGGAAGAAGGCCGCTACAGCCGCCTCGTCCATGCTCCACGCGAGATTGCCCACGTACGCGCGGAGGCTGCCTGGTGCGCGCTGAGGGGGCGGCAGGTCGGAGGGATCCTTGGGACTGGGTGCGGTGGCGGTGGTGGTGGGGTGAGTGGCGGAGAGGGTGGTTGGAGTGGGGGCGGAGGAGGCGGAGGAGGGGTTGACTCGGCAGGGCTTGATGCGAAGGAAACGGCCGTCCCTGGGGAGGGAGAGGGGGGAGAAGAGAGACAGGAACACGTATTAGGTGGAGAGCGGGAAGGGGGGAGGTGTAGGCGCGGGATGGTGATACAGGGGAGGGTGAACAGGGGAAGGCAAAATGCGAATGGCGGTCTCATTGTGCAGGCAGGGGATGTAGAGGAGCAGCGACAACGCAGTGCAGGACGTGCGGGGCAGCGGGGGGGCGAGCGGGGCAGAGGAGGGGCGAGCGGGGCAGCGGGGGGGCGAGCGGGGCAGAGGGGGGGCGAGCGGGGCAGAGGGGGGGCGAGCGGGGCAGAGGGGGGGCGAGCGGGGCAGAGGGGGGGCGAGCGGGGCAGAGGGGGGGCGAGCGGGGCAGAGGGGGGGCGAGCGGGGCAGAGGGGGGGCGAGCGGGGTAGTTCAGAGAGGCAAGCGGCGGAGCAAGTGGAGCGGCTTACATGTCAACGCCGTCCAGCTCCAACGCCTTCCGTGCTCCGATGGCCGTCTGCTCGCCCACACGCACCACACCGCACACCACCACACCGCACACAGACAGCCACAAACACGGTTGTACCACACACACACAGCCGCAGCAAACAAGGACAGGAAGAGAGGAAGAGGGTGAGTTGAGGGCAGCAACACAGTCGACAGCGAGAGAACTGCGTGGGGAGACAGCTTGAGCTCCCAACCGATGTGGGGCCGGAGAGGGCAAGGCCAGAGAGGGGCGCGGGAGGAATGGGGCCGCGGGAAAAAAAGGTAGCCTCAGCGCGCGTACCTTGAAAGTGACGAGCGCGATGCCTCGGAAGCGGCCCGAGTCGGGGAAGTGAAGGCGGTGGATGAGCGCGATGCGGCCGCACCCCTCGAAGCACTCGTGGATGGCGTCGTCTGTCGCGTAGTACGGCAGCCCGCCCACGTACACCCGCTTCTCCTCGTACTGCTCGCCATGCTGCTGCTGCGCGTCCTGCTGCTGCGCGCCCTGCTGCTGCTGCTGCTCTCGCTCTTGCTGCTGTTGTTGGGGCTGCTGCTTCTCGCGCTGGTGCTGCTCCGGAAGCACCTGCTTCATCTCCTCCTCTTCCTCATCCTCTTCGCCCTCCTCTCCCTCCTCCTCCTCACCCTCCTCCTCTTCTTCACCCTCCTCCCCTTCTTCACCCTCCTCCTCTTCTTCACCCTCCTCCTCCTCCTCTTCCTCCTCTCCCTCCTCTTCCTCCTCCCCCTCCTCATCGTCATCCCCATCGCCACTACTCCCAGACGTACCGTCGCCGCCACTACCGCTCTCCTCCTCACTCTCCTCCCCACTTTCCGCATCCCCATCGCTATCACTCTCCCTCCCTCTCTTTTCCGCCCTGCCCTTTCCCCCTTTCATCCCCGCCCCGCCTCCCCCCATGCCCCCTGCCCCGCACGTCCGTACCCTCCACCTTACAACCCCCAACCCCCGCTCCCCGGCCCCGCTGGCCCCCATTCCGCGCTCCTCTGCGGCGCTAACCAGCGCTCGTGCCGCGAATGCGACCTCCATGCCGTGCGACGCTTCTTGCGACGTAATGACGGCTGGACACGTGGCTGCGGGCGCAGGGCAAGCGGCGGCGATGGAGCATGTGCGAGCGAACGCAGCGAGAAGGTCGCTCACCGCGCCACAAGGGGGAATTCCTGCCCCCCGCTCCTCAATTCCCGCCTCCGGCCTGCCTGTAGTCGCAGCCTCGTCGCCCATCGACTCTTGCTCCGCGAAGGATAGTCGCCGTCGCACCGGCGCCCAGTCGTCGTGCGCGACCGTTGCACACCAGTCGCCATCGTTGTCCGATTCCTCGCCGTCCGACGCCCAGCCCGAGCTGCGCACGCTCCTGATGCGACTGCGACAGGCGACGCGCGACAGGGTTCCGCCGAACGCAGAGCCTGTGGGCGCAGACGCCGCCCTCATCGTCGCAGCGAGAGGCATCTTCCACGCGTGCGACTCCTCGTCGTCGTCGTCGTCGTCGCTTCCCTCGTCCGCGTCTTGACGCGGATCCACGAGCGCTCGGCGCGCTACAACGTCAATTGGACGAGAATCGTCTTGTTGGTCGGGCCAAGCGCTATCCAAACGGATTTGCCGCACTTCGGCACGGCCTCCTTGCGACAGTTCCATCTCGTCGCCTGACCTATCGCAGGTGGCCGCCTCATCGCGGAGAGCAACGCACGCGGACGCTAATCGACTGAGCGAAATCCTATCATTTGTGTCGCAGTGTGCAGTGTTGACGGATCGAACACCGAAAACACGTCGCTGATCCTCAACTATTGTCTGGCCGGTAGCACCGACGTCTAAACCTTGGGCCTCGGGGGGCGTGCTGCAGTCACCCAGCGTCCAATCATCGTCCTCCAGCTCCACGTCTTCGCAGCTTCTCGCGAGAAGCAGCGGCGATCGCGGCAAGGTGGGCGGCGAGTTCCGGAATCGTTTATTCACCAAGATACGAGGGGGATCTTGGCAAACGGTGTTTAGTAAAGACATATTATTGCCGAGATAAGATGCCATTAGCTGGGAACTGACAGGAGGCGGCCATTGAACATCCGCCTCCACCATCACGTTTTCCTTCCCGTCGAATTGAGCAAGATTCTGGAAGCCCAACCCTCGAGACTCGAAGTGCATCATACTCACGATCTGCGGACGAGCAGTAAAGCTCGAGACTCTGAGATACTAAATATGCCCACTGGCCACAATGACAAAACCCTATCTGATCAAAGCGGGAATAACTGGGAGCACAGTGGGCTGAATGCAGATGGCTAGAAGCACAGGGGTATAACGAGTTCTCGAGGAGAAGTGGGAGCTCTCGAGGAGCTCGCTATGTGAGTTTCCAAGGAACTCTGTTGGAGTTATCTCGAGGAGAGGAGAAACCTAGAAAAGCTCACAAGGGGTTGCCAAGGGGATTGCGAAGAGGTTCTTTTGGGAGAAGGCGACGCAGAATTTGGATCAACGTTTGTCCGAACCAGTTTTTGCAGCCTCGTTTGGGAATTGCCGAACCTGCTCGGCAAATATTTTAATTCGCGCAGCCAACGACAGTTGCCCCATCGCCCTTCGCAAAACCCTCCACACCACAGCGCTGTCGTCGTTCAGCCCGCCCTCCACGAGCTGCGCTGACTTGAAATTCAGGGATGCGAGACGCACAATGAGCCGATGGGAATTTTTTCACCGTCCGATCAAACGTGGAACAAGACCGAAGCAGTGAGGCAGGCATGAAAGGCGGGAGAACCTGCATCCAAAATTTGCGCAGGCGCCCTAGCTGCGAAACGGGGGAGTTATTACTGACGATTTCAGGTGTAAAAAATCGCGGTGTTTATATTAAAGTTTCAACCCATATCATTTGAAAACCTTGATGTGGCCGTGTAGTAAGGTTTGTTAGCCTTTAGAGTTGAGCTCCCTTGTGATCCATGCAAGCCGCTTTTGACATCAGAACTTGAGCGTTTATACGATTCTGCTCTATTTTGCATTAGTCAAGCATCAACTCGTGGATTTAAATAAGGCATCGCACGTTTATCATGGTCTCTACACGATGCTCAACGTAACCTTCTCTATCATGAATACATTCAATGAGGTAGTCTTTGATGTTATAACCAGGAATCGTAGTGGATAGGATAAGGTTGCCAAGTGTAAGGGAGAGAACTATGAAGTCTCTGATATGACCTTGTTAATAAGTTTTGAAAGAGAACAAGCTGATTATAAGATGAGAGTACAAGAGTATAAATAGCAAGCCTAGCTAGCCATGTACTCTGAGGGGTACATTCCCTTATTAACTGAATTGCATTGCTACAGTAACCCACGACTATTGCTATTCTACACAGTTACCATGTTGCATTTCGTAACTGCCTTGTGCGGTTACTGGGCAGTCAAGGGTCACGACCGTTGACTGTCTTCGACTGTTGACCTTCGGGTGACCCTCGATCTTCCGCGTGCCCTATATGAGCTCATGCGGTACTGGTACAGGCGTCTGCTTCGCTATGGAGAGACGCGATGGTGGAGAGTCTTCGGGAATGCTAGTGATAACCTTTCGGTTATTCCAACACTTCCCTTCATTCCTGAAGGTGAGCCACGTGGGATTTCTTGGTGATCCCGCAAAGGTTGGCGCAGTGCTGGAACTGTTGACGTGGCAGCTTCTTTGTCAGAAAATCGGCTGCCATGTCACCAGTTGGGCAGTACGTGAGCTTGACTTTGCCCTTGTCGATTTCGTCCTTGACGAAGAAGTAGCGAAGGGCGATGTGTTTCGTGCGATTCACGAAGCCGGGTTTGTTTGCGATCTTGATCGCACTCTGGTTGTCGCAGAGTAACGTGAAGTGCCCGTTCATCGTTAATTTCGCTTCCTGCAGGAGCTCCATCAGGTACAGTCCTTCGCGAACAGCTGCGCTGGCGGCGATGAATTCTGCTTCGGCTGACGAAAGGGCGATGAGTTCATGCTTCTGAGAGTTCCATGAGATGAGCCCAGCAGGTTGGAGTTGAAAAACAAATCCTGTGCGGGAGCGTCTGTTGTCAACATCTCCCGCGTGATCAGCGTCTACGTAGCCGTGCAGCTGCAGGGTGGCCGTTAAGTTAGCTTCGTAGGTGAGGCCGACGTCGGGAGTAGAGATGAAGTATTGGAGTGCGCGGCGCAGATCCTGCAGATTCTCCCCTTCAGGTCGCTTCATGTACTGAGCGAGCTGGCTTGCGACGTATGAGAGATCGGGCCGGCACGTGACGGCGGCAAAGAGAAGGCACCCGAGCTGCTGCTGATAGAGCCGATGATCCTCAAGAGAGAGGGGCGAGGTGTCGGCTTCGTGGTTAGGAGAAGGAGTGCGAAACGGGGTGGAGAGGTTGATTGGTGCGATGCCGAACTTCTTCGCGAGTGTCTCGGCGTACTTGGCGGCGGAGAGGTGAATGGAGGAGGCAGACTGGGTGATGTTCAGTCCGAGAAATTGTGTGACGTCGTGATTGATGGTGACTTCCAGCTGCTCCTTGATGTCAGCTTCGAACTGATCCAGTAGCTCCGTGTCGTCACCGGTGTAGAGGAGGTCGTCGACGTAGGCGACGAGGAGGATGAACTTGCCGCGCGACTCCTTCCTGTACATCCCGAGGTCGTGAGGTAGCTGTTGGAAGCCGAGTTTTGTTAGCACCGTGTGGAGATACTGCTGCCATAGGCGAGGTGCTTGCTTGATCCCGTAAAGGGATTTCTGGAGCAGGCAGACGGCGCCGTCGTTCTCTTCGAAGGCGTGCGGCTGCTCGACGAAGATGATTGCGTCGACCGGAGCGTACAAGAATGCGCTGCCGACGTCGATTTGACGGAGTGGGCGCTGCTTGACGGCTGCGATGCAGATGAGGATTCGCACAGAGGTGTGCCGTCCGACTGGTGCGTAGGTGAGGTCAAAGTCCACCATGTGTGTTTGCTCGAAGCCGCGTACCACCCAACGTGCTTTGTATTTGTCAATGGAGCCGTCCGCCAGTGTCTTGATGCGGAACACCCATTTTCCGCTGAGAATTTTCCTCCCCTTCGCAGATGTCCGGGGAACAAGCTGTCAGAACATTATAGCTTATGCTGTTGTGTAGGCTATAGTGGGGTATCCCATAGGGGGTACAACCAATTAGGGTTTCATATTTGTACTCACTTCATTTCATAGTTCATTCATTCTTGTTCAAATATTCTCATGGTATCGAGCAGGTTCCCCCTTGGGAACTGTGCTTAGGGCCCACCACATCGATTTTTTTTTCCTGCCCGAAGCGCGCTCAGCCCGAGTCGCGCTTCGGGCCCTCACTTCGTCGAGCCGCCCTAGCGGCCCTGCACTGCGGCCCCGCCGCCCGTCTCCGCGGCCCCGCCGCCCGTCTTCGCGGCCCCGCCGCCTCTCTCCTAGCGGCTCCGCCGCCCTACCTAGCGGCCCCGCCGCCCTACCTCGCGGCCTCGCCGCCCCATTGCGCGGCCCCGCCGCCCTACCTAGCGGCCCCGCCGCCCCATCGCGGCCCCGCCGCCCCATCGCGCGGCCCCGCCGCCCCATCGCGCGGCCCCGCCGCCCCATCGCACGGCCCCGCCGCCCTTCCTCGCGGCCCCGCCACCCCATCGCGCGGCCCCGCCGCCCCATCGCGCGGCCCCGCCGCCCCATCGCGCGGCCCCGCCGCCCTACCTAGCGGCCCCGCCGCCCTTCCTCGCGGCCCCGCCACCTTACCTGCGGCCCTGCCCTTACCTGCGGCCCCGCCGCCCTCTCCTGCGGCCCCGCCACCTTACCTGCGGCCCCGCCACCTTACCTGCGGCCCCGCCACCTTATCTGCGGCCCCGCCGCCCTCTGCTGCGGCCCCGCCACCCTATCTGCGGCCCCGCCACCCTACCCGCGGCCACGCCGCCCTTACCAGCGGCCCCGCCGCCCTTACCTACGGCCCCGTGCCCTGCAGCAGCACAGCCGAGCCGCCGAGCCGCCCAGCAGCCGAGCCGCCCAGCAGCCGAGCCGCCGAGCCGCCGAGCAGCCGAGCCGCCCAGCAGCCGAGCCGCCCAGCGGCCGCGCCGCCCAGCAGCCGAGCAGCCCAGCAGCCGAGCCGCCCAGCAGCTGAGCCGCCGAGCCGCCGGGCCGCCCAGCAGCTGAGCCGCCGAGCAGCCGCGCCGCCCTCCTTCAGGGCCGCCCGACCTGCCCAGTCTGGTGAGCACAGCGCCTTTTCACTGCACTGTCCTCACCCCACTGTTTGCGCTGCTAGTCGTCTAGGGTCATGGCTACCCCTAGTGTTCTCGCCTTTGACGCTGAGGGTAGGGCCATTGACTTTGAGGTCTGGGTAGATGACCTGCAGCTGTTCTTACAGTGCGATAGGGCAGACGGCCTCTCTCTCTTTGACCTCACCTCTGGCACCTCCACTGCCCCTGCTGCTGATGCTGACGCCACTGTTCGCTCCCAGTGGGCCACGCGCGACGCTGCTGCACGTCTTGCTGTGCGTCGCCACCTCCCTACCTCCGAGCGTGCGCACTTTAGTCAGTACAAGAGTGCTCAGACCTTGTACGACGCTGTAGTTGCGCGCTACTCCTCCCCTGCCACTGCTGCACTGAGCCGTCTCATGCTACCGTACCTCTTTCCTGATCTTACTGCCTTTCCCACAGTCACTGACCTCATTACGCACCTCCGCACTAGTGACACTCGCTACCGCGCTGCACTCCCTCCTGACTTCTGCGCCAGGAACCCCCCCCCCATGTACATCACTCTTTACTACATAGTCACTCGCCTTCCTGACTCCCTTCGCGTAGTCAGGGACCACTTTCTCTCTGTCTGTCCCACCACTCTCACTGTTGACCTCCTCGAGAAGTCCCTCCTAGCGGCCGAGAAGAGCATCGTCGCTGTAGGGGCCTCTCGTGGTGACCCGCGCACCCCCATCTTTGAGGGGTGTTCCCCCTCCCCCCTTCTGCCCTCTGTTGCCTCTGCTGCTGCGGCCGACCTCCTTGTTCTTGAGTCGGTCGGTGCGGCGTCTGCCCCTAGCGGGAGACGCCGCTCTGGCAAGGGCAAGGGGGGCAAGGGCGCTGGAGGAGCGAGCGGGGGCGGTGGAGGTGGAGGTGGCAGTAGTTGGGGGAGTGGGGGTGGCGGTGGGAGTGGAGGTGGGGGTGGAGGGGTCGGTGGCGGCAGTGGAGGTGGAGGTGGCGGCGGCGGTGGCGGTGGGAGCGGAGGTGGCGGAGGTGGCGGAGGTGGAGGCGGCGGCGGAGGCGGAGGCGGCGGCAGTAGCGGAGGCGGCGGAGGCGTCGGAGGCGGCGGGGGTGGCGGTGGTGCTGGTCGCGGGTCTTCGCAGAGGAGTGGCTCCGGTGGTGGCTCGCGCCAGCAGCAGCAGCGTGGTCGTGACACCCTGTCCCCTCAGCAGCTTCGTGAGTGGTACACTGCGCGTCAGCGGGGTGGGGGTTTTGGTCCGTGCTCCTACGTTTTGCGCACTGGCGACCGTGCGGGTGAACAGTGTGGGGGTGCCCACCCCACCCAGCGCTGCTTTGGCCGCCTGACGGACGCGTGGCGTCACCAGTTCCCGGAGGCCTCCGAGATCCCTCGCTGGGGCGAGCTGTCTAGGGCGGGTGTTGCCATCTATGATCTTGACTTTGATGCTATTCTCTCTGCCATGTATGCTGTGTCTATTAGTGATGAGGGTGACTGTTACCGGTGTTTCCCGCCCGATCCGGGCATTGAGACTGCTGCTCTAGGTCCTGGTGAGGCTGCTGCCCTAGGTGCTTGCGACGCTGCTGCTCTAGGTGCTCGTGTGTCTGCGTCCTCAGGTACTGGTGAGTCTGCGCTCTCAGGTACTGCGTCGGCTTCAGCCTCCCTCACCTTCACCCTTGACTCTGGGGCGTCTCGCTCCTTCTTACGGGACCGCACCACACTCACACCGCTGAGTCGACCGGTTGCAGTGTCTCTGGCTGACCCCTCTGGGGGTCCTGTCCTGTCTCGCTTCTCCACAGTCCTCCCGTGTCCGGCGGCTCCCTCTGGCACCCTGTCTGGTCTCTACCTCCCCTCGTTCTCTACGAACCTGGTGAGTGGTGCTGACCTACAGGATGCGGGGGTCCACCAGTTCACTCCTGCACGTCAGAGAGTGACCCACTGTACAGAGGCTGGCACAGGCCGACACCTGGCTACGTTCACCCGTCAGCCGGGGTCGAGCCTGTACACTCTGACCACTGCGTCTCCTCCAGTTGCTGAGTCTGGTAGGGTAGTTACGTCGGGTCAGGTGTTTGCTGCGGCGTCCAGGTCTGGTCCTGAGTCTGCCCCCTGTTCATGTCGTCTCCTGTCTCACGAGACTCTCCTCTGGCACCACCGCCTTGGCCACTCCTCTCTGCTTCAGCTCAGAGGTATGGCCTCCCGTCTTCTTGTGTCCGGTCTCCCCCGGTCCCTCCCTCCCCTTCCTCAGGGCCCTGGCCCTGCCTGTGTCCCCTGTGTCGAGGGGCGCCTGCGTGCTGCCCCTCACTCCTCCCAGTTTCCTCCGACAGAGGCCCCGTTGCAGACACTTCACATGGACGTGTGGGGCCCAGCCCGCGTCCGTGGACAGGGTCACGAGCGCTACTTCCTGCTCGTTGTTGACGACTACTCGCGTTACACCACGGTCTTCCCCTTGCGCAGCAAGGGTGATGTCACTGAGGTGCTGATCGACTGGATCCGCGCAGCTCGTCTCCAGCTCAGGCAGAGCTTCGGCTCGGACTTTCCTGTTCTGCGTCTGCACTCGGACAGAGGCGGAGAGTTCTCCTTTGGCCTTCTGCGTGCCTACTGTCGTGCACGGGGCATCCGTCAGACCTTCACGCTTCCGGACTCACCGCAGCAAAATGGGATTGCTGAGCGCCGCATTGGCATGGTCATGGACGTCGCTCGTACGTCTATGATGCATGCGGCTGCCCCCCATTTTCTGTGGCCGTTTGCGGTGAGGTACGCGGCGCGTCAGATCAACCTCCACCCCAGGGTCTCCAGGCCGGAGACCTCCCCAGCCTTGCTGTGGACGGGGAAGGTTGGCGATGCGTCGGCGTTCCGGGTCTGGGGATCTCGGGCGTTTGTCCGCGACCTGTCTGCGGACAAACTATCCCCTCGTGCTGCTCCTTGCGTCTTCCTGGGGTTCCCCCCTGACGCGCCTGGGTGGCAGTTTTACCACCCCACCTCTCGCCGTGTTCTGTCCTCCCAGGACGTCACGTTTGACGAGTCGGTCCCCTACTACCGCCTCTTCCCCTACCGCACTCCGTCCCTCCCCCCGCCCCCACTCTTCCTGGTACCAGGTCCCCCCCAGGTAGACCCCCTCCCCCCTCAGGGTCCTGCCCCTTCAGGTGTGTCCCAGGTAGACGCAGTCGAGCCTGTCGAGGTCACTGGTGACTCTGGTGCTGCTGAGGGTGCTGAGGCTGGGGGTGCTGTACCTGGGGGTGCGGAGCCTAGGGGTGCTGGGCCTGGGGGTGCTACGTCTGGGGGTGCTGAGCCTAGGGGTGCTGAGCCTGGGGGTGCTGAGCCTAGGGGTGCTGAGCCTGGGGGTGCTGAGCCTGGGGGTGCTGAGCCTAGGGGTGCTGAGCCTGGGGGTGCTGAGCCTAGGGGTGCTACGTCTGGGGGTGCTGAGCCTAGGGGTGCTACGCCTGGGGGTGCTGAGCCTGGAGGTGCTCCGCCTGGAGGTTCTCCGAGTGCTTCGTCTCGCCGGGAGCCACTTTCTCCACAGGAGCTGCGTGAGTGGTTTGCCCGGCGCTGGAGGCGTGCTGCTGGTGCTGGAGGTCCTTCGACTGCTGAGGGTGCTGCGGTCGCGGGTCCCAGAGGTGCTCGTCCTGGGTGCACTGGAGCTGGTGCTGCTGAGGGTGCTGGCGCTGAGACTACCGCTGGCAGTCCTACTGGGGGTGCTCCTGGTGCTGCTGGAGGTTCTGGAGCTACTGGTGGTGCTGCTGGAGCGGGTGCTCCTGCTGAGGGTTCTGGTGCTGTCCCTGCTGCTTCTAGCGTCGCCGCGCGGCCTCGACCGTACTTCGTGCCACTCCTGCAGCAGGTTCTTGGTCTTCCACCTTCTACTGGTCCTCCTCCTCCCTTAGAGTGTCCACAGCCTGTCTCGTCCCAGCTACAGTTGCAGCCTACCTCCCCTTTGCCTGCTCCTTCTCCCTACACTGGTCCTACTGGAGGTCTTGCTGAGCGTCGTGAGCCTGCGTCTCGCCCTACGTCGCCTGTCCGTGCTGCTCGCACTTGTGGTCGCGGTTCGCGTCAGCGTCCTCCTCCTGTCCCTGGCACGCACCGGATGTCTCTGCGTCCGTCCACTGCTCCTCTGCGTGCCCCTTTGCCTTCTCCTCCTGAGTCCTCTCTTCCTGCTCTTGCCGACCCGGAGTCGGACTCTCTTCGTGCTGCCAGTCCTACTGTCACGCGTCTCCTTGCTACTGTTGTCACTGACCCTTCTTTCGAGTCTACTGCTGCGTCTGCTCTAGTTACTGAGCTCGTCGACTTTGCTGCTCGCTGTCGCTTAGACTACGCTGCTAGTCTTGTCGCTGAGTCTGAGTCTGTCTGTCCTCCGTCCGTCGGGGGTGAGTGTGCCCTTGGCACGGACGTCCTTGAGGACAGGCAGGAGGAGTTCCAGTGTCTGGCAGCTGCCTCACCTCATCTCGTGTCCGTACTGCTTACCCCTGAGGGAGACCCGGATGCACTTGACATCCCGACTCCGCGCTCTTACGCGGAGGCGATAGAGGGTCCCTACTCCTCTCAGTGGCAGGCAGCTATGGATGCAGAGATGGCTTCCTGGAAGTCCACAGGCACCTACGTTGACGCTGTCCCCCCTCCTGGGGCGAACATCGTCAGTGGCATGTGGATCTTCAGGGTGAAGCGGCCGCCGGGTTCTCCGCCTGTCTTCAAGGCGCGTTACGTGGCTCGTGGCTTCAGTCAGCGGCAGGGAGTTGACTACTTTCAGACCTTCTCCCCCACCCCGAAGATGACCACTCTTCGGGTACTGCTGCACGTTGCTGCTCACCGTGACTACGAGCTGCACTCTCTTGACTTCAGCACAGCTTTCTTGCAGGGCAGCCTGCACGAGGAGATCTGGCTGCGTCGCCCACCTGGCTTCACTGGGTCTTTCCCTTCTGGTACCCAGTGGAGTCTCCGGCGTCCAGTCTACGGTCTCCGCCAGGCGCCACGTGAGTGGCACGACACACTGAGGACTACACTTGCGGCTCTTGGGTTTGCTCCTTCTACTGCCGACCCGTCGCTGTTTCTACGCACCGACACCTCTCTGCCGCCGTTCTACATCCTCGTGTACGTCGACGACTTGGTCTTTGCCACAGCTGACACTGCTGGACTCGCCTACGTGAAG
This sequence comes from Closterium sp. Naga37s-1, assembly GCA_947471745.1. Taxonomy (NCBI): domain Eukaryota; kingdom Viridiplantae; phylum Streptophyta; class Zygnematophyceae; order Desmidiales; family Closteriaceae; genus Closterium; species Closterium sp. Naga37s-1. The sequence continues at coordinate 72,323 of CANJKZ010000619.1, read as the reverse complement.
TCCGAGCTGCAGAAGAGACACACGTGCACAGACCTAGGTGAACTGCGCAGCTACCTTGGCTTGCAGATCACCCGGGACAGAGCACGCCGCACCATTACCCTGACTCAGTCACACATGGTGCAGCAGGTCCTTCAGCGCTTCGGCTTCACGTACTCCTCGCCTCAGGCCACTCCTCTGTCTACTCGCCACTCGCTCTCAGATCTGCCTTCGGATGAGTCCGTAGAGTCGAGTGGCCCGTACCCAGAGCTTGTTGGCTGCCTCATGTACCTGATGACCTGCACACGACCTGACCTTGCATACCCTCTTAGCATTCTGGCACGCTATGTTGCTCCTGGGAGACACAGACCAGAGCACATGGCTGCAGCGAAGAGGGTGTTGCGCTACTTGTGCAGTACGTCGGGCATGGGGCTAGTGCTTGGAGGGCGGAGTCCAGTGGTCCTCACTGGGCACGCGGACGCTTCTTGGGCTGACGACCAGGCTACGCAGCGGTCGTCACAGGGTTACACCTTCAGCCTTGGTTCCGGCTCTGTTTCGTGGCGGGCTACTCGCTCGTCTTCTGTTCTTGGCTCGAGCTGTGAGGCTGAGATCTACGCCGGGGCCATGGCTGCACAGGAGCTTCGCTGGCTCACCTACCTGCTGACCGACCTTGGAGAGCCGCCTCGTTCTCCTCCAGTCCTGTACGTAGACAACAAGGCCATGCTGGCCTTGTGTCGAGAGCAGCGACTGGAGCACAGAAGAAAGCACATTGCTCTCCGCTACTTCCTTGCTCGTGAGCTACAGCAACGTGGTCAGTTGCGGCTTGCGTACGTGGCCTCTGAGGCCAACACTGCTGATGTCTTCACCAAGGCACTTCCGCCTTGTGATCATCAGCGCTTCTGCACTCAGCTGGGTCTTGTGCCCGTCTTGCCTCACTTGCTCTCCTCTTGACCTTGCCTGTACTCTCACATATATATATACCTGCTCTTGCTTGTCTAGCTTTATATATATGTGTGTACTCTTGCATGTGAACTGGCCGTGTGGCCTTGACCCTGTGCTCGGACTGTGTGGTGACTTTGTGATCCACCCTGAGCTTGCTTTGCTTTACTTTGCTTGACTGGTCTTGTGACCCCTTGTTCTCCCCCACTTTGCCTATGGGGGTGTGTCAGAACATTATAGCTTATGCTGTTGTGTAGGCTATAGTGGGGTATCCCATAGGGGGTACAACCAATTAGGGTTTCATATTTGTACTCACTTCATTTCATAGTTCATTCATTCTTGTTCAAATATTCTCACAAGCTTCCAGGTGCCACGGCTTTTGAGCGATGCGATCTCCTTGGCCATGGCTGCCTTCCACTTCTCACTGTCGGGGCCGGAGAGAGCCTGGCGAACGGTGGTGGGCTCCTTGGGGGAGGTGTGGCGAACAGCGACGGCGAGCCCAAGGATCCGGAGGCCAGTTTCGTTGGTCTTTTCGTAGTGCAGGCGATCGTAGTCGTGGAAGCTGGTTACTTCGACCACGTCGTCGTCACTGTCGTTGCCGGGGCGGATGGAGTCCCGCGAGGTGTTTGGTGGTGGTAACTCGGCATCTGGTGATTGGCGGGCGTTGCTGATGAAGTCATGGGCTTCGCGAGTTGTATCATCAGGATCAGGTTGGTGTAGAGGGATGAAGGTTGGAGTCTGGAAGGGGCTTGTAAGGGGGATGTTGGGTGCGCTGTCAAATTGGGAGACATTTGTCGCGTCCACATCTTCCGCCAGGTCAGCTTCGTCATGTGGAGTGGCGAAGCTGCGGTGTCCCTCGAAAACCCTTTCTGGTGCCCTGTCAGCTTCGCGGTGTTCGTTGAACAGTGGCAGGGCCAGTTTCTCGTAGAAGATGCAATCACGTGATTCCGTCACTTCGTGTGTCGCGTAGTCCAGCACGATCCACGCCTTGAATTCTTTTTCAATTCCGAGGTGGATGCCCCAGCGAGCCCGGTCAGCAAACTTTCCGGTCCTTGCTGTGTGTGGTCTGTATTGTACCATGCAGCCAAACACCCGAAGCAGACGCGTGTCTGCCTTTCTGCCCGTCCACGCCTTGTAGGGGGAGTTGTTGTTCTCGAGGCTTCGGGATGACAGCAAGTTGTGCAGCCGGACTGCATGGTTCATGGCGAATGGCCAGTAACGAGTTGGGATGGCCGACTGCTTCATCAGGGCCCTCATCCTGGTAGCGAGGCTCCTGTTTGTCCGTTCTGCTACTCCTTGCTGCTCGTGGGCGTAGGGCAGGGACACCAGGTGTTCAATCCCTTTCTTTCGAAAGAGCTCCTTGAACTCGTCTGAGAAGAACTCCAGAGCTCCGTCTGTTTGCCAGCCTTTTAATTTAAGTCCCGATTGACGCTCAGCTCACTTCATACACGCGATGAAACATTCGAAGGCGAGCGACCTGCAGTCGGTGTTGACAGTCCAGACGTAGCGAGTGCTTGCGTCGATGAAGGTCAGTGTGTAGTATTCGCCATCAAGTCCTTCATTCGTCAGGCACATGAAGTCGCTCTAGACCTTGTCGAGCGGCTTGTAACGTTCGTAGCCTAGTGGTAAATCGGGGAAGGGCTTGTGAGCGAGCGACGCAGTGGGGCACACGGTGCAGGTTGGGTCATCGGAGTTTGCGGTGAGGAAGCCTCCTCGTGGGAGGAGAAGAGCTTCGTTGTCGAGGACCCCAGCCTTCAGAGAATTCTTGAGTGTTGTGTGAGAAGGATGCCCAAGCCGTTGATGCCAGATTTCAGGTTCCGCACGGTAGCCCGCTGTCTTCTGATAATACTTCTGTCTTGCTGCTTCGTCGTTTGCCTCCCCTTCAGGACTAGCATCGGCAGCGTTGTCGGCGTCGGCGGCGAATGCGCGGATTGCTCTTTGTTCCAGAAGCGCGAGTGGAATGCCGATGATGTCGTCGGTGTCGCCGGTGTCGACCTGGTCTCCAGTGACAAGCAGGCATCGATCAGGGCAGTCTCGGACTGGGAGTCCCTTCATGGGGATGCGGTAGTAGCTGAACTCGGCTCCGATGACCTCAATCTCCTGTGGTCCTTGCACATGTGGCTCCGGTTCCTCGGTAGGTGCCGGCAACTCCGCTGCTTCGCTGAAGAACTCGTAAGTTGCTTCCTGCTCCTCTGACTCTTCTTCTTCCATTGGTTCTGGTGTGTTAGGGGCGTACTGGTCCGGAAGAGGAGGGCCACCCCAGCTGGTGCCTCGTGTCGCCCAGTAGGGATCGTACTCCGCTGTTTCGGCTGAGGGGAGTCCCGGAGCTTCGGGATACGGGGGAGTTGCCTGCCCTAATTCTGATTGGCCTCCAGAAGTGCCCCAGCCGCTTCCGCCAGTGGTGTTTCCCTAGCCGCCAGGGTTGTCTCCGGCGCTCCAGCCAGTTACTTCGCCCCAACCGCCTTCTGCGCTCCAGCCACCTTCGGCGGCACCGCTTGCTACTGTTGCTGAGATGGTGCCGTGGTCTTCTGCAGCTGCTTCTTCTGGTGTTAGAATTTCTCCCAAGGGGCCGAGTGCAGGGCCAGGGCTGGCTGGCTCGGTTCCGACTTTTTCTTTTCCTTTAGCGGATAGTTCCGCAGATGCTGACGTTTCGCCGTCTTCTTCCATTGATGCAGGTCCGGTTTCAGCTGGGTTGGAGGTCGAGGCGGTCGGAATGGTGCGTAGTCGCAGGAGGCCGTCCGAGGCGGGTCGTTCGAGATCCATCTCTGTGGGATGCGACCAGGTTGGGGCTTCTGCAGTGGTTGTCTTCAACAGCAAGGTACGGTGAGAGTCTCCTGAGGTGCCTTGAGCGGAGAACTGAAGCACGAAGACTCCGTTGTTGTCCACGGCCTTGCCAATGTAAGTGTTGCCGTAGAAGAGTTCGAAAGTCTTGTCCTTGCGGTTGCTACGAATGTCGACTCCGCACCGCATGAGCTGAGCTGAGGAAAGTAGGTTGTATCGTAGGTCTGGAGCGACGAGCACGTCGCCGATGTGGATCGTGAAGTGAGTGTCGTCAGCTTCAAGAAAGATCTCACCGATGTCGTATGCTTTGAGTGTGCCGTCGTTTGCCACTGTGATCTCGCAGGGTCGTCGCATGCGTTTGGAGTTGGTGATGAATGTTGGCGATCCCACCATGTGCTGTCCGCAGCAGCTGTCCAGGTACCAGGTGTTGATGTTCTCGCGGCTCTGCCTCGCGATGTTGGCGATCTTCGGCGTAACGACGCGATCTATTTCGCCGGTGTATGGCGAGAGAGCGAAGTATCGGTTCGCCGAAATGCTGGGAGGTGATTCCGGTGTTGGCGGTGGCAGCTCAAAATCAGGTGGATGCCTCTGTTGTACGTTGTACCAGGTAGGAGCATTGGGGTCGTTGTTCGGACTGGGCGCAACAGGGTTGATCGGATCATCAATCGGGAATGTTACTCGATCGTAGTATCGGTAGCCTCTGTTGCGGCGAGCCATGCAGCTCATGATTGTCCCCTTGCCTTTGTCCTTGGTCGTAATGCGTGCAGGTGTTTGCGAGGTGCTTGCGACGGAGGGAGGCGAGACGGTGGTTGTTGAGGCGGAAGGCGCAGAGGGGTTTGAAGAGTTGTTACGCCTTTCGTCGGCTGCCTTTCGCTTGTAGCACCGATCGATAGTGTGTCCAGGCTTCTTGCAGTACTTGCAGAAAGTCCCCTTCTTTCCGTGCTGCTCCCCTTCAGATGCTCCAACGTAGAAGACTAATTTCTCACGCTTGGTGTTCTTCTCGTTGTACAGGTCGATCTCCTTTTGCTCGGAGAGGAGTGTGGCGCACAGAGCCGATTCGGAGACAGTTGCTCGAGCGCGGAGCAATGATTGGCATTGACGCCAGTCGGGACCAAGGCCAGAAAGAACCATTGAGATGAACATGTCGTCTGGGACTGATCCACCGCACTTCTTGATGTGGTCACGCAGATTGCGGCACCGGTTGATATACGGTCCCGCTTTCTCCCCTTGATGCATTTTGACTGATGTGAGCTGGCTGAGAAGGCGACTCATTGTAACTGGATCTGTTGCCGTGTATGAGTTGCGCAGGTGCTCCCAGGAGGCATACGCGGGTGCCCACTCTGATTTGTAGGAGCGAATGCCGAGCTGTTCGTCGGGGGAGAGATTTCGGAGCAAGGTGGTGTACGCGAGAAGAGATTCGTGGTAGTATTGGTTCTTCTCTTGGATGGTGCCTTCCGAGGGAAACGGTAAGCTGCCGTCGTAGTACATCCAGATTTGCGCGTTTGTAGCGAGGAGTTCAAACTCGAAGCTCCAAGTGTAGAAGTCCTTTCCGTTGAAAGGGACTGATGTCTTCAGCTTTGATGTCAGAACGAATTTTGTATGTATTGCTGAAATCGTTTCTGCGTGTGCGCGTTGTTGACTGTCTTGCGCAGGAGCTGAAGCTTGACGGTTATCAAACGTGAAAGATCTCTCAGAGTTGACGCGGCGGTCTTCTCCAGGGAGAGGAAGTCCAGCAACCCCACGTGCGAAGCTTGAGCCATCGATGCTCATGGCTTGATGGCTTTCAAGAGCATTGATGCGGGCGACCAGCTGCTCAACGAGAGCGGCGCTGACAGAGGTCACCGCAGATGGTGTAGTGGGTGTTGCTGATGGTGGGCCCGGAGATTTTGCAGTGGCTTTCCCTTCTGGAGCCATAGCGATGCAGAGTCTTTGATGTTGCAAGGAATAATTTATAAGGAGTTTGTTCTAGCAAGAACAAGAACTTAGCAGGCCTTATAATCCACTCTAGCTCTCATACCATGATGTTATAACCAAGAATCGTAGTGGATAGGATAAGGTTGCCAAGTGTAAGGGAGAGAACTATGAAGTCTCTGATATGACCTTGTTAATAAGTTTTGAAAGAGAACAAGCTGATTATAAGATGAGAGTACAAGAGTATAAATAGCAAGCCTAGCTAGCCATGTACTCTGAGGGGTACATTCCCTTATTAACTGAATTGCATTGCTACAGTAACCCACGACTATTGCTATTCTAGACAGTTACCATGTTGCATTTCGTAACTGCCTTGTGCGGTTACTGGGCAGTCAAGGGTCACGACCGTTGACTGTCTTCAACTGTTGACCTTCGGGTGACCCTCGATCTTCCGCGTGCCCTATATGAGCTCATGCGGTACTGGTACAGGCGTCTGCTTCGCTATGGAGAGACGCGATGGTGGAGAGTCTTCGGGAATGCTAGTGATAACCTTTCGGTTATTCCAACAGTCTTGATACACCACTATATTTGTTTAGTTGAGTTGACTTCTTTGACTCCTCCAAGCAATGGTCCTTCTCCTCCCTTGTCCAGTCCTGTAGGGGGTACACACACACAAACACATGCAGATGTGTATAAAATCACACACGCGTACCCCCCCAATACCCACACCCCCATACGCACGTACACACACCACATACACGTACCATTGAGATAAATGATGGCAAGAACATGTGCGGGCTCAAATGGCAGCAGCAGACTCCCCCCCCACTCATGTAGCCCCCACCACATGCTTCATTCATCCCTCTCTACCTTCTCACCTCCACACATCGCCCCGCCTCTCCACCTGCAATGGTCTCCCCCCCCCCCAGTCGCATAACCCCTCACCCCTCACCTCCGCTCTACCACCTCACTCAGCCTCTCACCTCAGCCACCTCGTTCAGCCTCTACCTGCCATGCTTCCTCCAATCACACAGCCATTCACTTCCCCTCACTCCTCTCACCCCTCTCACCTCCGCCACCTCGTTCATCTTCTCTCTGACGGCAGCGAGCAGCTCTGGCAGTTCGCCCCCCCACGGGTGGAACGCCATTTCTCCCCGCCTCTCAATCTGCCATGCTCTCTTCCCACCAGTCCCTTACTTCGCCCCACGCCCCTCTCACTCACCTCCACGACCTCATTCAGCTTCTCTCTAACGGCCGCCAGCAGCTCCAGAAGGTCACCCTCCCACTGGTAGAACGCGATCTCGCGCCCCTCCAGCAGCATCTCTGATACCTGCAGGGGTAGAGAAGGGGTTGACAGAGGAAGGAGATGAGGAGGGAATGAAAGAGCGCTGGGTCTCAATGGTTGCAGCGGATATATGGCATACAAGTGGCGGAGGAAGGATCAGGGCATCTCCGGCAGCTCGCCCTCCCATTGGTAGAACACCCCTCTAGCAACATATCAGATATCTGCAGGGGGAGAGATGGGGTTGGAGGAGGAGGGGGAAAGGGAGGAGGGCGGGGCGGGGGGACACATGGCATGCAAGTGAGGGGAGTGGGATCAGGGCAAGGCCCATGTGGGAGAGGGCGGGGGAGATGTGATACGGTTATCAAAATTGTGTACTGGATGTCAGTCACCATGTCATGGAGCACACTACCTCGCACTGCACACCACATCAACACATGCAGCCACACCACATCAGCACATGCAGCCACAACAGATCATCCACCTCAGTCACCGTGCCCTTCCACACTCCTTCCTATTTTCCAGCAGCCCATCTCCGCCGCGCCCCACACCCTCCAACAGGCCCAAGCCTTCTAGCCGCCTCAATCGCTTGTGGATTTTTGCACTGCTTTCAAGTGTGCGTGGGCCAATCTTGACACGACATGCAGCCTGCCTTCAACGCATGCACAACCTTACCTCGCGACCAATCATGCAACCTACCTTGCCACCCATCGTCCGGCCTAACTTGCAACTGATCATGCGACCCACCTTGCGACATATCATGCGACCGCCGACGGAGTGCGCGAAATAGACGTTGTAAAAGTGGCAGATGAAGGTTGGTGTATCGGAGCACGCCAGCTCCGCAAGGTACTTGGCGTACGAGGAGCCGGCCTCGTTGGGCGGCAGGATCTTAAAGCACTACGCCTCGAACTACGCGAGGTATTTCGCCAACGCATCGTTACGCTCCAACCCCGTGTTGAGGAACTTGCGGTCTGGGGAGGAGCGAGGGCGAAGGGCAAGATGCAGGGGGGAGGCGACAGTTTTGATGCGCCCCAAAAGCCAACGCGTCGCTGCGCTCGAACCCCGTGTGGAGGAACTTGCGGTTTGGTGGGGGGAGGGGGGGGTGGAGGAGCAAGTGGCAAGGGGCGAGAGGCGAGGGGGGGAGGGGAGGTGAGTAGCGGAAGGGAAGGCCCAGAAAAGGGTCAAAGGAGAAAAGGATTAAGTTGGGACGAGATGCACAGGCGAGCAGCTATTCCATGAGCCGATCGGGAACAACCTGCTGAAAACCGAATAGCACGGTCGTCCCGATCAAGACCGCTGATTCTAACCGCACGGAAAACAGACCCGAACCTCGTGAATGTAACGAGGTCACGGGAGATGTCTCGAACGAACTTACAGACGGGCAAGTTGTTATCGCGGACGACGGTCTCCATGGCGTTGAACACGGCCTTACTGTTCACCATGACCTGCACCAGCCCCTCTTTCGATCCAGACCGCAAAATCTCTCTTGTGGGAATCTATCCAACCTCAACCCTGTGCATAGACCGAGAGCATGAGACTCGAGCTTACAAACTGGGAGGTCACTATCGCGGACGACGGTGTCAATGGCGTCGAAGACGACATTGCTGTTTACCAGGAACTGCACGAGCCCCTCCGTGATGGGCTCCCACCCCACTTGGCCAGCCGCCGCTCATTCTTCGTCCTCCTTCGCCTGATCCCCGCCGCCGCGACCGGGAGGAGATAAAGGGGGCACAGTGATATGAGAAGGAGTGGCAAGAATAATTCCAAGGCGCCTCACCAGCCCCTCATTGGTGGGTGTCAAATGTAATTCTATGCTTGTAGGCTACAGTGAGTAGCACAATAGGGAGTACAGTTGTTAGGGTTGCATATTTGTACTCTCACACTTTCTAGTTTCAATCATTCCGTTGCATTCCTATTCTGAGATGGTATCACGAGTAGGTTAGATCCTCGTTCGTTTTTCGCTAGCCTCCGCGCCCTACGCGCCCTCCGTGCTCTCGCGCCCTCCGCGCCCTCTGCGCCCTCCGCGCCCTCCGCGCCCTCCGCGCCCTCCTCGCGCCTAGCCCGCGCCCTCCCGCGCTGTCCAGCCTGTCGCGCGCCCTCCTTAGACCTCCGCGCGCCCTCCCCCACCGTTGCGCGCCCTCCAAAACCGTCGTGCGCCCTCCTTAGACCGTCGCGCGCCCTCCTCAACCGTCGCGCGCCCTCCTCTACCGTCGCGCGCCCTCCTTAGACCGTCGAGTGCCCTCCCTCCGCCTGTCGCGCGCCCTCCTCCGTCAACGCTTCCCGCACACCAGCGTGCGCTTACCGCACACCTGCGTGCACTTACCGCACACCTCATTGCGCTTACCGCACACCTGCGTGCACTTACCGCATCACTCTGTGTGCGCTTCCCGCACACCTGCGTGCGCTTCCCGCACACATGCGTGCACTTACCACACACCTGCGTGCACTCACCGCACACCTGCGTGCGCTTACCGCACACCTGCGTACACTTACCGCATCACTCTGTGCGCTTACTGCATCTCTCTCCCCTTCACCTGTGCACCGGTCCCACGCCATTCCTACTGCACTTGGCTCCCGGCTCAGCGGCTGGCAGCCGCTCTTCCCTCCGGTAGCGCCACCTAGGTTCGGTTAGAGCCCCGCCCCACGACTATTTTCTCGTCGACTGTCTCTCGTCGGTTTCCCCGCTGGCGTCCCTAGCCCTCCGTAGTTTTCCTCCTCGTTCTTAGCTCCGCCTCCGCCGTGCTCCAGTCGCCTCTAGCATGGGCTCTGTTATGGAGGCCCGTCGCCTCCGTTTCGATGCTGAGGGACGCCCGATCGAGTTCGGTACCTGGCAGCGCCAGACCACACGTTTCCTCACCAGCCAGCGTCAGGACGGCGCCACTCTGTGGGCCCACGCGTCGGGTGCTCTCGCGGCACCCCCGTCCCTCGCCGCCCTGCCGACCGCCCCGGAGCCGACTCCTACGGCCCAGGCGGACTACGACCGTCGGGTCCTGGCTCGGGACGTGTGGCTCTCTCGTGACGCGGCCGCCGCCCTCACGCTATCGGAGCTTCTCCCCCCGACTGAGGCCGCTCACTTTGACCAGGTGGAGACAGCCAAGGGGGTTTGGGATGCTATTGTGGCTCGCTATTCCACCCCCTCCTCCGCCTCCCTCAGTCGCCTCCTCATGCCGTTCGTGTTTCCCGACCTAGGCTCGTTTGCGACTGTTTCCGACCTAGTGACTCACCTACGCTCGCTTGACGCCGGTTTTCGTTCGGTCTGTACCGACGCACAGCTCCTTGTTGCTCCCCCCCCCATGTGGCTCACTGTGCACTGGTTAGTCACCCGCCTCCCTGACCGCCTTGCCACTGCCCGCGACGCGCTTCTTCAGAAGCACCCCACTGAACTCACTATAGACCTCCTTCAGACTGCTCTCGGGACCATCGAGAGCAGCCTCCTCACCGTTGCCTCCGCCACTGATGCGGTGCCCCCCCGTCTCTTTGCGGGGTGTGCCGCCCCTCAGCTTCCCACTTTCACCGCTACCCGCGCTTCTGCTGCTGTGTCGGTCTCTGAGGACACCGCTGCCGTTTCTGCCGCAGACTGGCAGAAACGGGGCAAGAGTGGCAAGAAGGGCGGGAAGGGGGGAGGTGGGGGCGGAGGAGGTGGCGGTGGAGGGGGCGGTGGAGGTGGGAGCGGCGGTGGTGGTGGAGGCGGCGGCGGCGGCGGCGGCGGTGGTGCACCAGGGGGAGGGGGCCTTGGAGGAGGCGCAGGACAGACAGGTCCACCCACAGGTAGTGGCCCGACCGGTGGGGGTGCTGCCCCCCAGCAGCAGCAGCCACAGCAGCAGCAGCAGGGACAGCAGCAGCAGCAGGCACCGCAGCAGTTCCAGCAGTGGGGGCCCCCGCTGCAGTGGGGTCCGCAGCAGCACTGGGGTCCCCCGCCGCAGTGGGGTCCGGGAGGCCCTGGGAGCACCAGCCGCAGCAGCAGATCTTCCAGCTGGGCCCCTCGCCCCCCTCGCCGTGACGCTGGCCCCTGCATCCACTGGTGCCTCACCGGGCCGGGCAGCCCCTGTCTCTGTGGTCGCGACGACCACTCTGCCGCGCGGTGCTTCCGCCGCCTCGACGACCTCTACCGGGCTCGTTGGGGCCCTCTGGCGGTCACGCCTCGCTGGTCTCGTCTGTTAGCCCGTAAGATTGATGTCTTTGATCTGTCCATGGACGATGCGCGTCAGCATGCTTTGTATGTTGATGCTGACTTTAGTGCTGAGGGATCTGTGTGCTCGCGTGTTCGTAGTTTAGCCTGCTTGCCTCCTGCTAGTGTAGCCTTGTGCCTGTCTAGCTTAGGTGCTTGTGTTGCTGCTCTAGGTGCTTGTGTAGCGACTGGGTCAGGTGACCCTCCGGCTGAGGCCTCTTTGTCGTTCACGCTGGACTCGGGCGCGTCTCAGTGCTTCTTCCGCGACCACACGACCCTTACGCCACTCCTCACTCCTGTGTCAGTGGCTCTGGCTGATCCTACCTCTGGACCAGCCGTTGCGCGTAGCTCCACCACCCTCCCGTGCCCTGTGGTCCCCTCTGGTGTCCTGCGCGGCCTCCACATCCCCTCGTTCACTCGGAACTTGGTGGGTGTTGGATACCTCCAGGACAGGGGGATCACGGTTACCTTCGTGGGGGGTGGGCGGACTGCAGTCTGTACAGACGCTACCACAGGTGCTGTTCTGGCCACGTTCACCAGGGAGCCCCGCTCCGGTCTCTACGTTCTTCACACCGAGCGCTCCCCGGTCGCGTCCTCCCCTCAGGTCGTTGCGTCCCCTCCGGCCCAGGTCCCCAGTCCAGTTGCTGTGTCTAGCCAGGTAGTCGTGTCCGGTCCGGTCGCTGTGCCCAGTCCAGTCGCTGCGTCTTGCTCCTGTCGCTCTCTCACCCACCGCACCGTCCTGTGGCACCACCGCCTTGGCCACCCGTCGCTCCCTCGCCTACGTGGCATGCTCAGTCAGGGACTTGTCTCAGGTCTCCCACGCACCTTCCCGTCGCTCCCTCTCTCGCTTGCCCCTCCTTGCTCTCCGTGTGTTGCCGGTCGCTTACGCGCCACTCCCCACTCCTCCTCCCTTCGTCCGGCCACCGCTCCCTTCGAGACTCTCCACTTGGACGTCTGGGGCCCTGCCCCGACGCAGGGGTCTGGGAGGGAGCGTTACTTTCTGGTGGTCGTTGACGACTTCTCCAGGTACACCACAGTGTTCCCTCTTGCGAAGAAGTCCGAGGTGACTGCTACGCTGATCAAGTGGCTTCTAGCCACTGAGGGCACTCGTGGTCGTCGAGTCAGTTGTCTCCACTCCGACCGTGGGGGTGAGTTTCGCTCCGGCATTCTCGGCGGATTCTGCGGCGAACAGGGCATCACCCAGTCCTGGACGCTGCCAGAGTCCCCACAGCAGAATGGGGTTGCTGAGCGCCGCATAGGCTTGGTCATGGACATCGCCCGCACGTCCATGATCCATGCCCGTGCGCCCCATTTTCTGTGGCCCCACGCGGTTCGCTACGCCGCACACCAGCTGAACCTCCAGCCGCGTGTCTCGCGGCCCGAGGTTTCACCGACCAGTCTTTGGACTGGTTCCCCTGGTGTCGGGTCGGCCTTTCGAGTCTGGGGCTGCCTTGCACTTGTTCGCGACACCTCCGTGGACAAGCTCTCGGCACGCGCCGTCCCCCGTGTCTTCCTTGGTTTCCCAGTGGACTCTGCCGACTGGTCCTTTTACCACCCTCCCCTCCACCACTTCCTAGACTCCCGTGACGTCCGGTTTGACGAGTCCGTGTCCTACTACACCCGGTACCCCTGTCGAGGTCTCCCGGTACCCCCTCCCCCTCTTTTCCTCGCACCCTCTCCTCCTCCTGCTCCCGCTCCTCCGGTACCCCCGCCCCCCCCTGGTCCTGCCCCGTCTGGTGTGTCCCACGTTACCCCCCTACCCTCGGTCGCGCGTCAGGTAGCGTCTCCCTCCCCGCAGTCCTCCTCACAGTCCCCTCAGCAGCCTTCGGCACTTCCGCGACAGGTTACTGTGGACTCGGTTGGTGTTGGAGCTGGAGGTGCAGCCACTGGCGGTGCTAGGTCTGGGGTACTCGGTCGCGGGGTGCTGGAGCTGGAGGTGCTGGCGCAGGTGGCGCTAGCTCTGGGGGTGCTGGAGCTGGAGGTGCTGGCGCGGGTGGCGCTAGCTCTGGGGGTGCTGGAGCTGGAGGTGCTGGCACTGGTGGTGCTAGTTCTGGGGGTGCTGGAGTTGGAGGTCCTGGCACTGGAGGTGCTGGTTCTGGGGGTGCTGAGTCTGAGGAGTCTGACCCTGGTTCTGCGGAGTCCACTCCGCCTCCCCACCGCCACGACACACGACTCCAGGCTGCCCGCCGGCGTGAGCGTGAGGAGCAGGAGCGGTTGGAGAGGGAGCGGCAGGAGCTGCGGGTGCTGGACCTTCTGGAGCAGCAGCGGCAGCAGCAGCAGCAGCAGCAGCCGCAGCAGCAGCAGCCGCAGCCGCAGCCGCCGCCGCAGCAGCAGCAGCCGCAGCCGCCACCGCAGCTTCCTCTGGAGCGGCAGTTGTTCCCACCTGTGAGTGGCCTGCGGGCCCTTGGCTTTTCCTCCTCTCCTCCTGTGTTTGTTCCTCCGTTGCCTCCTCCTGACGACCGTCCGGCGGTCTGGTCTTCTCCTCCTCCCCAGTCTCCTCCTCCTTCGGTCCGTCGCGACTTGGTCACTCGTTGTCCTCCGCGTGCTCGTCACTCGTCCCCTGTTACTGACCTCCACACTGCCCTCCTTTGTACGTCTCGTCGTCGTTCTCCTTCTCCTGTGTCCGTTCTCCCGTCTCCTCCTCCGTCCTCTCTCCCAGCCCTCCCCACTCCTATCACTGACTACTACCGCACTGTTCGTCCTGTTGCCGCACGTGTCCTCGCCACTCTTGTCACCGACTCTCGTTTCCCTCCGTCGTCGGTCTCTGCTCTCACTGCCGCTGTCGCTGAGTTTGCTGCCGCCAGCCGCCTTGACTACGCCACCCGTGTGGTGCCAGCTCCTCCCTACCGTCCTCTGTCCGTCGGGGGTGAGTTTGCCCTTGGCTGTGACGTCCTAGAGGACAGAGAGTCTGAGCTAGAGTACTGGGCAGCCGCTTCTCCCTCTGTGTGTGCCATGCTGCTCTCCCCTGAGGGAGACCCCGACGCCCTTGACATACCGACTCCTCGCACTTACCGCGAGGCAGTGTCAGGGGCGTGGGCCTCTCAGTGGAAAGCGGCTATGGACTCAGAGTTGGCGTCTTGGAGATCCACAGGCACCTACGTCGACGCAGTTCCCCCTCCCAGGGCGAACGTAGTCGATGGCATGTGGCTCTTCAAGGTGAAGCGGCCGCCTGGAGCACCGCCGGTGTTCAAGGCGCGCTACGTGGCTAGGGGCTTCAGTCAGCGTGAGGGAGTTGACTTCTTCCAGACCTTCGCCCCCGACCCCGAAGATGACTACTCTTCGGGTGTTACTCCACATAGCAGCGCAGCGAGAATACGAGCTGCACTCCCTCGACTTCTCCACTGCGTTCCTCCAGGGCCGACTGCACGAGGAGATCTGGCTGCGCCGTCCTCCTGGCTTCACTGACACCTTCCCACCTGGGACCCAGTGGAGCCTGAGGCGACCAGTCTACAGTCTCCGCCAGTCGCCCCGTGAGTGGCACGACACTCTTCGCTCCACGCTTCGTGACCTTGGGTTCAGCCCGTCCTCCCCCGACCCGTCGCTGTTTGTTCGAGCGGGTTCTACTCCTTTCTTTATCCTTGTCTACGTCGACGACTTGGTGTTTGCTACAGCAGACAGGGCAGCCCTGGCTCAGGTGAAGTTCGAACTGCAGAAGAGACACAAGTGCACTGACCTGGGTGAACTGCAGCGTTACCTTGACTTGCAGATCACCCGGGACAGAGCCGCTCGCACCATCACACTGACGCAGTCACACATGGTGCAGCAGGTCCTTCGGCGGTTCGACTTCCAGTTCTCCACCACACAGCCCACTCCTCTTGCTGTTGACCACAGACTCACTGGCCCCTTTCCCGACGAGCCTTTTGAGTCCAGTGGTCCCTACGCAGAGCTGGTGGGCTGCCTCATGTACCTGATGACTTGTACTCGGCCGGACCTCGCCTTTCCCCTCAGCGTCCTCTCTCGCTTTGTTGCGACTGGGAGACACCGTCCTGTCCACTGGACAGCTGCTGTGAGGGTGGCGAAGTACCTGGCGACTACATCAGGCATGGGGCTTGTGCTTGGAGGGACTCAGCCAGTGGCGTTGACTGGTCACTGTGACTCTTCCTACGCTGACGACGTGGAGACTCAGCGTTCGACTCAGGGTTACTGCTTCAGTCTGGGAGCTGGTGTTGTGTCGTGGAGGTCTACACGGTCGTCGTCTGTGGCTACTTCCAGTGCAGAGGCAGAGATCTACGCTGGTGCCATGGCGGCACAGGAGCTTCGCTGGTTGACCTTCTTGCTCGCCGACCTTGGTGAGCGGCCTCGCTCTGCACCGACCTTGTACGCTGACAACAAGGCCATGATCCTCCTGTGTCGAGAGCCTCGACTGGAGAGCAGAGTGAAGCATATTGACGTGAGGTACTTCCTCCTGCGAGAGCTGCAGCGACGCGGCCAGGCACGCCTGGACTTTGTGGCCTCAGAGGCTAACACTGCAGACGTCTTCACCAAGGCCTTGGCGCTTGGTGATCACCACAGGTTCTGTGTGCAGTTGGGGCTTGTTGAGGTAGGCCCTCGGTTGCTGTAGTCTTGTTGTTTGCTCTGCTTGTTGTGCTTCCTATTTATATCCTAGTGAACTCTTGAACTGGCCTTGTGGCCGCTTGCTTGCGCTCAGAATTTGTGTGGTGTCCTTGAGATCCACCCAGAGCTTGCCTTGTTTCTTGCTTTGACTGGTCTTGTGACCGTTTGTTCACCTTGCTTGCTTTGATGCCCCTCACTTAGCCTATGGGGGTGTGTCAAATGTAATTCTATGCTTGTAGGCTACAGTGAGTAGCACAATAGGGAGTACAGTTGTTAGGGTTGCATATTTGTACTCTCACACTTTCTAGTTTCAATCATTCCGTTGCATTCCTATTCTGAGAGTGGGCTCCCACTTGGGTATCGGCCGCTCCTTCGTCTCTTCCTCGCCCTCCCTTCTCCTCGCGCTCCTTCACCTGATCCCTGCCGTCCCCGAACGGGAGGAGAGAGAGGGGGAACAGTGATACGAGAAGGAGAGGCAAGGATCATTAGTAGATAGCCTACACATTTTAAAGGGCTGACACAACATCATCTGTATAGAATCAATGTGTTTGGGAAAGTGGATATGCACTCATTGTATCGCTTTATTTTCAAACGTGGTTGCTTATTGCGGTACACTCATCCTTTCTCCAGAGCTTTGGGGAAGGTTAGCGAGTCAGTTTTCGCTTGGAGGCTTATGGCTCTTATGTGGCTGGAATGACGTGTTACGATGCCCTTCTTGTTCATATTCTTCCGGTCCAGAGTGGCTTCCTCAAAAATCGTGTCAGCGCGTCGCCGTCACGTGCGACGGACGGCTACGCGATCTCAAGCTCGAACTGACTGATCAATTCACTGCGACCCTTCGTCATCCCCAAGATAGACCCCGTCAGCTTGGCTCGCGGAATCCGAGTCTCGTCCGAGGCTGTGAAGCAGCCACCCAAGCCTAGCCTCGTGAGTGGTTCGGCATGACATTGATGCTGTTTCTTCCTCCGGCTGGTCAGCCTTGCGCGCTGAGTTGAACCACCCACCTGGACGCCTCCATCCGCCTTATCCACATTCCACAACCTCCCACCTTAGGAGTTTCCAAACTCCAGAGCTACCATCCCAGCAAACCCACTTTGAACCGACCCAAACCCTCTCAACCCATGCCTAGACCATGATCCCTGAACACCACTGCCATACATGCTGCTCATCCTTTTTCCCTTCCCTATCACCACTGCCACCTTCAGATAGAGTATCCAGCAGGACAACCAATCCTACTGAATTGACCATTTCTCACTAACGGTTATTCCTGCTAGATCGCTTTGTCATTGCCGTCAGTTTCCAGAAGCAGGAAATCGTCCCTCAGCGTGATCGAAGGATCATTTGTGGGATCAAGCGCTACCCATTACCATGCAGACCGCCGCTTCACCGTCCCTTCTTCTCCCACACGCGGCGTCGGCCGTCGCCTCGCCATGGACCGCGACCAGGCCAGCTGGCGCGGCTGCTGCCCAGCAATGGCCAGCTCTTAAGAGCCACGTGAACGGTCGAGATCGATCCGTGCGCGTGCAAGCGGATAAGGCGGCGCGAGGGCCGATAGGGGAGTTCGGGGAGCGCGTGATGGTGGGCGACGCGGGGGAGGAGGAGCAGGCGGGCGACGAGGAGATGGCGATCAAGCTGGAATGCGACGAGAGCGGCTGCGTGCTCGTCGTCGGTCGCAACGTGCCGAACCTCGACGACGACTCGCAGGGTTACCTGCAATGTAACCTCACAGGTGCGTGCAGACTAACACGACACCCCCCCGTCTGCGCAAAGTGTTAATGCCGTAGCGCTGAAGGGAATAATGTCAAATTGCATTAAATTGTCAAGGTGTGAAAGCATTTTCGATGGATCGAGAATGACATTCTTCAGTCTCACTGCCATTGATCTGGCAATGATTTCTCGCACATCGATCCGGCAATTCAGTCATGCGGATTCCATGCTCCAACGTCGCTGATAAGTTTACCGCAGAGGTTCGCAAGTGCGCTAAGTACCATTATCGTTTTTCGAAGGTGTCGCGACTACCGCTCTGCTCTCGCCGCGATCCACTCCTTCCTCAATCTCCTCTTCTCTCTCTCTCTCACCCGTCTCTCTTCCCACAATTGCGTTATCGCGGCAATTTGTTCTAATGGCTTGCGCGGCGTCACCCATCAACGCCGGTCGCGCCACGGCAGGGTGTTTCTACGACAGCGCGGAGCCGGTTGCGGAGTTCCGCGTGCTGGAGGGCGCGGGGTGGCGCCTGGGCTACGAGACTGCTCCCGCCAACGAGGAGGCCTTCTGCGCCATGGTGAGCCGCCCCGATCCCCCTCCAACCTTCCCTTCCTCCGCACACCCCTCTCCGCGTGCTGGAGGGCGCGGGGTGGCGCCTGGGCTACCAGACTGCTCCCGCCAACGAGGAGGCCTTCTGCGCCATGGTGAGCCGCCTGATCGCCCATGTTGCTATGCTGCCATGCTGCCGCCATACCCATCGCCCGCGCTGTTGAATTGCCGCCATGCAGGGCGGATTGGCGCGCTACACGGCTTGGAGCACGGCATAGCTTGGCGCGCTGCATGGCTTGGCGCGCTGCATAGCTTGGCGCGCTGTATGGATTGGCGCGCTTTCAAGCCGATTGCTTCTGTGCGCCCACGGTTCGCAGGCGTGCTGCCGGCTCATCCGCATGTGGCCGGAATTTCTGTTTCTTTGTATGACACTGCTCCCCCGTGCTGCCCCCGTCTGTCTCGCCCGTCGCGTCTCCCGCATGCGTGCTGGCCCTTTCTCTCGCCATCCCAACCGTGCATCCTTTCCACTCCGTGGCTTGCGGCGGCTGGCAGGTGGGCGCGGGCGGGTGGAGCGTGGCGCTAACGGCGTCGGAGTTCAACGACTTCTGCAAGCTCGTGCAGGTGGGTGCCTGGAATCAGCCTTGCGATTTTCGAATCGACTCAATTCGGCTCAATACACGCGGTTTTGAGTCAACGAAGAGATTCTCCAAGGTCGTGCAAAAGCGCGCTTTGAAGCGTGGCTTATGCTGTTTTCCCAGACGCAGCCATGCATGGATTTTGCAGATTTCCACGTCACAGCGACCCGCAGCCTCTGTAGGGCGTGTTTCCGTCTAGTTGTCCGTCGTGTTCTCATCACTGTAACGAGGCAATTCGTTGATCCATGGCTCCCGATCCACGTGCGCTCGCCCTGTGTGTGCAGATGCTGCGCAAGGGGCTCATCACGATGGACCAGGATGGCGTGCTGAACCGAGATGACATCGTGATGCAGGTGAGATGACGTGGGCGAGATGGCATGGTCATCCAGGTGAGATGACATGGTTGATCAAGGGGCTGATCACGATGGACCAAGACGGAGTTCTCAACCGAGATGACATCGTCATGCAGGTGAGATGACGTGGCATGGTCATGTGGGCGAGATGGCATGGCATGGTCATGTGGGTGAGATGGCATGGCATGGTCATGTGGGCGAGATGGCATGGCATGGTCATGTGGGTGAGATGGCATGACATGGTCACGTGGGTCTGATACATGGTCATCCACGTGAGGTGGCATGAAATTGCACGTGAGCTGATGGTGGGATGCATTGGCACAATGTCAAGGCAAATCATGGACAATCAATGACTGGTTGATACTGAGTGGGCAATTGAATTGTTGTTCCATATCCCGGTTCCAACCCCCTCGCTCACGCTCACTCTCTCCTTGCTTTCTCTCTGGCGTGTTGCTATCCCTGTTCATATCATCATGCGTGCTGATGTGCATGACTCATGATTGTGGTGCGCTCTGGATGGTGCATTCTGGATGGTGCATGGGACGTGGGGCATGATGCATGGTGCATGGCATCAGGTGGAGCTTGGCAATCTATGGATGGAGTGTGTGGTGGCGCGCCAAACATTGCCCACACTGCAGCGGTTCCTCAAGGTACGCCACACAACAGTCCCCACGCTTTCAACAACACGGTCCGTGCTCTCCTTGCAGCTTTGCTTCTTTGCTGTTATTCGCAGCGACCACAACTGTGCAACGCGTAGCCCGAGCTGTGAGGCGCCTCAAAAGAGGTGGCCTTTCAAGCCTGGCACTCCCATCATCCCCTGGAAACTATCTTGCCACAACGGCGTTCCATCCATAGGTTCACAGTCGCCCGGACAGGGTAGTGTGAGCGTGCTACGTGGATGCCGTAGCAGGTGGTGTATGGTTGACAGTGCTATGCGATTTTACGAAAGGATGGGGTGTGTGGTGTGTGTGCAGATGGGAGGGAAGCCCAGTGGAGCAGCCTTTGCCATCCGCTTCATTCTCTCAGGCACTGACTCCAAACGCCAGGTAAGGTCCTTCCTTGGTCACTTCAAATCATATTTCTTTCGGTAACTGATGTGGAGAATGATCAGGTACTTCGTTCCCTCAAACACCGCACTTGTTTCCATTCCACCATGTTATGTGCCTGCCACCACAAGCCCTAATCAGTGCGTCCCGTGTCTCGCGCTCCCCTGCCTGCATGCCATGTAATGTGTCCCCACTATACCAGGCGGAGGGCTTCTGGCCAGCGGAGGCGGTGATGGACATGCTGGCCAAGATGGACGAGCTCTCGTCGCCTTCACAGCCCAACTCCTCCAGCAAGCAAGCAGAAGCAGTCACCGCATGAGCGGCTAATTTGTCGACATAAATTGATTATTCGCACTAGTTCTCTGAAATCAATTACCATTTATTTCAGAGAGGTATGGATGTTTGTGTGCAGAGTCCCACATCCAACAGTGGGTGCTAGGAGGTTGATTGCAATAGTGAGCATGCCATTGGCTCCTGCACGCTCCCATGTAAATGGGCTTATGCCAATAATGCTCGTGTTAGGAATTGAAAGATGTTTGCAGTTGAGTCTCCATTGTCGAGTATTGTTGAAATTATGGCAAGAGAGTTTTGCAAAAGTGAAGATAACTATATGTTGTGAAGTATACAGTAATGCATTTAAGAAGGATCAAGGTTTGACCGAGGCTTGCAGCGGCTGCTGTTTGTGTGGGGCACAGCGGCGGCCGTCAAACTGATTGAGGTGGCGCGAAGTGGTTGGTGTGACTCGGCTGCCAAGTCATTACGGGCAGCACTTTTCTTCCGAACGGCTTCCGTTACTCTCTCTTCACCCTCCGATACGAACTCGCCCATATCCTACGGCTGTTTCGATCGCCCTCACCAGCAGGAGTTTTCTAGGTTAATGCACATCACACACGTCACGTTGGCAAAGCGAGGCTGGGCTGGCTCTGTTGGCGGGAGCAAGAACTTCGCGCCTCGTGAACGCGGAAGGTTCTCCACCACTCCACTACAGCACAGCTGGACTGCGCGAGCCTGATCATCTGCAGCGCAATCCGAGAACTCCGGTTTGGCGAGCGTCCGTTTGTGTCACGCTGGGGTTTCCCCAGCCTTGAGGTTTGCTGGGCCTCGGGGGTTGCCTGCCCAACATTGGGGTTTGCCGAGCGTTGGGGTTGCGCGACGGCGAACCAGACTTGGAAAGCAGGTTGATGAGCGTCAAGGTAATTCCAGTCGCAAGGAGAACGCGATTGATGACGGTAGCACGACCAATCCAAGCGCACAGGCAAGCAGGACGAATTACAGGTCTGGTCAGTCGGTGAGAGGAGGAACTGTTATCCAGCAGTGTTGGTTTCGGTTTGATTGTTTTAGAATGGTTTGAGTTAGGTTCCTTACCTGATCCCTGCCTTCAGTGATTGAAGTCCAGGTCAGACGGGCGAGGGTGGGGAAGGAACCAGTCAAGGCACGCTTGTAGACGAGACGGCTGTTGATGATGATCAGGAAAGTCCGAGGTTCTTTTTTGAGGCACATGCCAACCTAATCTTGCTCTTTTTGTTTTTTCGTTCGACGAATAATAAGGCCAGCTGCTACACCTCTTATTTTTTGCCAGGGCAGCAACCGCTGGTCATAGCGTATCCCTCTATTAGGCCGTTGCAGTAGCTTCGCATGGCAGGCCCGACAAGTGCTAGCGGGGGAGGAAACACGATTGGTCGAGGCGGGGAATTGTCGAGTCGTCGAGTGGTCGGCGTAGGTCCCACGTCGCAGCGCGAATCGCGAGGAATGGGAATGGATGGCGCTAGGGATAGTAGGGATGATCGCCGTGTGAGTGGGTGGAGGAGCAGTGAAGCGGGACAAGCGGGGGAAGGGAGGGAAAAGAAGCGCGTGTCGCGGGTGGTGCGGACGGCGTGGGTCCAATGCGACGACCTCAAGTGCAAGAAATGGCGGCGAGTGCCGATGCAAATTGCACGAGCCATGAGCAGCAGCGATGCGAGATGGTTAGTGAATAGGAAAATTCAATGCTGTGTCGGTCGATTGTAAGCCAAAGCGGCGTGAGTCATCTCATCGGAAGAAGGTCCTTTCGCCAATCCTTGCCGGCCTCGTGCCGCTCGCCGCATACTCTCGTCCCGTCCATATCACCCCGTGTTTCCGGTGTTAGGGTTTCGTGTTAGGCTCCACGCCTCCACATGCTCCGCCGCAGCCGACAGCCTCAACATTTTCGCCACTGTCCTACGCCGTGGAACCGTTTTGCCAGTCCTCGTTGGTTAGACGACATTCAATTTCCTCCCTGCCATCTCAAGCATTGTCTCTACCATCCGTGAGGTCATCGCTGCGACCGATGGCGTATAATCGGCAAACCCTAGAAACAGCCGCAGCGACCCTTGCATTCACTTACCGTCCTGTTCGTTCCGCCACTTACATTGCTCGTCCCCTTTTGTCGCCTCCATGCCCCATATTCCCGGTCGTCCTCCCGCCGGTTCCCGACATTGTCGCAGGTTTTGTCGCATGAATCCTGATCCCGCCTTCGCCAGCTGTCGCGTGCCGCAGGAAAGCGACGACGCGAACGACAATGACGACGCCGAGGACGACGACGAAGCGGAGCAGGACACGCGGGGAAGAGACGGCGCAGGGGGGAGCAACAGCAGGGGCGAGAGGGAGATGGGCGCGCGGAAAGAGCAGGGGGGGGGGGAGGGAAGGGGGCATGGGGAAGAAGCGGAGGGCGGCGGGGGAGGGGCGGCGGAGTGGAGCAGCGCGAGCGAGTGTAGCAGCGAGTGCAGCGACGGCGACGGCAGCGTCGCCATCCAGTTCTCCGACTCCGACGACGACCCCGACCCGGGGGACGACGACGCGCAGTGCGCGCCGTGGCGGGGCGCGGATAGCGCGCAGGCCGGGCGCGGAGGGGAGGTGCCGTGGTGGCAGTGGGGGAGCAGCGGAAATGGCAGGTTTGGGGTAGGCGCGCCAGGGCGGGGGAAGGCGGGGGCTGGGAGGGGAAGGGGGAGAGGCGCGGGAGGGGTGGGCGGAAGTTGGGGCGCGGTCATGGGGGGACCGGGGAAGCCCGCGGTTCCTCCGCCTCGCCTCGTGGGTGAGTCCGCCTGTCCTTGCGCTTGCGCGTGCTAGCCACGCCGCGCCTCGCCCTCTTCCCCGCCAACATTCTTTCGCTTCCACCCGTTTTCCCCCACCTTACATGAGTGTTGAACAATCGCCTGCTTGCGCGCGCGTGTTTCGTTCCCCTTTGGGCGGGGCGTGCGCAGGGTCGGGCAAGCGCGCGTGGATCCGCATCGTGGAGAACGAGTACCTGCACCGCCGCCCCAAGCTGCAGCGCACCGACGAGGTGAGCGGGGGAGGGGGCGCGCGGGCGGAGGGGGAGGGTGGAGGCGGAGGAGAGGGTAGGATGGAGTGAAAAATGGGCGACATGTTGTAGGGGGAGGACGAGGCAGATTGGGAAATTCGCAATGCAGGGACTCAGAAAGGCGAGGTAGAGTGAAGGAATGGAACGAGGCACAATGTCATGTCACGGGTCCCATGACTTGCCCTTTTCTCCAATGCACACGGTCTTCCATTCACAACCTTTTTCTTTCCCCGCCCTCCACCCAACAGGTGCTGGTGTGCCAGTGCGTGCCGCCGCCGCCCGGGCGGCGAGAGAAGGGGTGCGGGGAGTCGTGTCTGAACCGCCTGGTCAGCATCGAGTGCCAGCCCAAGCTCTGCCCATGCGGCGCTGCCTGCGCCAACCAGCAGGTGTGTACTCTCATGCGGTGCAGTGCGGTGCAGCGTGGTGACTTTTGAGTCGACTCAAAAGACTCAAAAGAGGGGTTGCGGGGAGGCGTGTTTGAACCGCCTGGTCAGCATCGAGTGCCAGCTCAAGCTCTGCCCCTGCGGCGCTGCCTGCGCCAACCAGCAGGTACTCTCATGCGGTGCAGTGCGGTGCAGCATGGTGACTTTTGAGTCGACTCAAAAGACTCAAAAGAGGGGTTGCGGGGAGTCGTGTTTGAACCGCCTGGTCAGCATCGAGTGCCAGCCCAAGCTCTGCCCCTGCGGCGCTGCCTGCGCCAACCAACAGGCGAGTACTCTCATGTGGTGCAATGCGGTGCAGTGCGGTGCAGTGTGGTCGGGAGGCGTGTTTGAACCGCCTGCTCAGCATCGAGTGCCAGCCCAAACTCTGCCCCTGCGGCGCTGCCTGCGCCAACCAACAGGTCAGCGCTCTCATGCAGTGCACTCCGGTGCTCTCGCCACCACCCACACACCAGTTCCCGCCCCGTGTCCCTTGTCCCTGCCCCATGCCACTCTTCGTTGCCCCCTTCCCTCGTCTCCGTCCCTTCCCTCTCTCCCCCCTCACATTCCCCTCCCTCTCGGCCCCTTTCCCCACATTCTCCGCCACAACAGTTCCAGCAGCGGCGGTACGTGAAGGTGGAGATAGCCCGCTACGGCCGCAAGGGGTACGGCGTGCGGGCGCGGCAGGCGGTGGCAGCGGGGCAGTTCATAGTGGAGTACGTGGGGGAGGTGCTCAACCGCAAGGCGTTTGCTGTGCGCCTGGAGGAGTACAGGCGCGCCAAGCAGCGCCACTACTACTTCATGACCCTCAACAACAGCGAGGTACGGTACGGTACGGTGCAGTGCGGTACGGTACGGTATGGTACGGTCCGCGCCCCTGCAGTGTGAAGCAGGCGGAGGGGGCAGCGGGGCAGTTCATAGTGGAGTACGTGGGGGAGGTGCTCAACTGCAAGGCGTTTGCCGTGCGCCTGGAGGAGTACAGGCGCGCCAAGCAGCGCCACTACTACTTCATGACGCTCAACAACAGCGAGGTACGGTGCGGTACAGTGCGGTACGGTCTGGTCCGCGCTCAAGGTGTTTGCTGTGCGCCTGGAGGAGTACAGGCGCGCCAAGCAGCGCCACTACTACTTCATGACGCTCAACAACAGCGAGGTACAGCCCGCGCCCCTACTATTTGAGATAAAATCAGAATCCGAGTGCGGGTGTGCCAAGCAGCATCACCGGTGTTAGATGACAGTCAGCAACCATGCGGTAGGCACCGCTGCTAGCCAAGCCTTCATTTGATGCGCCACCTCCTGCTGACATATGCCCCTCCGGCACCCCATGCACCTCCTGCTGACATATGCCCCTCCGGCACCCCATGCACCTCCTGCTGACAGGCACCCCATGCACCTCCTGCTGACATATGCCCCTCCGGCACCCCATGCACCTCCTGCTGACATATGCCCCTCCGGCACCCCATGCACCTCCTGCTGACATATGCCCCTCCGGCACCCCATGCACCTCCTGCTGACATATGCCCCTCCGGCACCCCATGCACCTCCTGCTGACATATGCCCCTCCGGCACCCCATGCACCTCCTGCTGACATATGCCCCTCCGGCACCCCATGCACCTCCTGCTGACATATGCCCCTCCGGCACCCCATGCACCTCCTGCTGACATATGCCCCTCCGGCACCCCATGCACCTCCTGCTGACATATGCCCCTCCGGCACCCCATGCACCTCCTGCTGACATATGCCCCTCCGGCACCCCATGCACCTCCTGCTGACATATGCCCCTCCGGCACCCCATGCACCTCCTGCTGACATATGCCCCTCCGGCACCCCATGCACCTCCTGCTGACATATGCCCCTCCGGCACCCCATGCACCTCCTGCTGACATATGCCCCTCCGGCACCCCATGCACCTCCTGCTGACATATGCCCCTCCGGCACCCCATGCACCTCCTGCTGACATATGCCCCTCCGGCACCCCATGCACCTCCTGCTGACATATGCCCCTCCGGCACCCCATGCACCTCCTGCTGACATATGCCCCTCCGGCACCCCATGCACCTCCTGCTGACATATGCCCCTCCGGCACCCCATGCACCTCCTGCTGACATATGCCCCTCCGGCACCCCATGCACCTCCTGCTGACATATGCCCCTCCGGCACCCCATGCACCTCCTGCTGACATATGCCCCTCCGGCACCCCATACACCTCCTGCTGACATATGCCCCTCCGGCACCCCATGCACCTCCTGCTGACATATGCCCCTCCGGCACCCCATGCACCTCCTGCTGACATATGCCCCTCCGGCACCCCATGCACCTCCTGCTGACATATGCCCCTCCGGCACCCCATGCACCTCCTGCTGACATATGCCCCTCCGGCACCCCATGCACCTCCTGCTGACATATGCCCCTCCGGCACCCCATGCACCTCCTGCTGACATATGCCCCTCCGGCACCCCATGCACCTCCTGCTGACATATGCCCCTCCGGCACCCCATGCACCTCCTGCTGACATATGCCCCTCCGGCACCCCATGCACCTCCTGCTGACATATGCCCCTCCGGCACCCCATGCACCTCCTGCTGACATATGCCCCTCCGGCACCCCATGCACCTCCTGCTGACATATGCCCCTCCGGCACCCCATGCACCTCCTGCTGACATATGCCCCTCCGGCACCCCATGCACCTCCTGCTGACATATGCCCCTCCGGCACCCCATGCACCTCCTGCTGACATATGCCCCTCCGGCACCCCATGCACCTCCTGCTGACATATGCCCCTCCGGCACCCCATGCACCTCCTGCTGACATATGCCCCTCCGGCACCCCATGCACCTCCTGCTGACATATGCCCCTCCGGCACCCCATGCACCTCCTGCTGACATATGCCCCTCCGGCACCCCATGCACCTCCTGCTGACATATGCCCCTCCGGCACCCCATGCACCTCCTGCTGACATATGCCCCTCCGGCACCCCATGCACCTCCTGCTGACATATGCCCCTCCGGCACCCCATGCACCTCCTGCTGACATATGCCCCTCCGGCACCCCATGCACCTCCTGCTGACATATGCCCCTCCGGCACCCCATGCACCTCCTGCTGACATATGCCCCTCCGGCACCCCATGCACCTCCTGCTGACATATGCCCCTCCGGCACCCCATGCACCTCCTGCTGACATATGCCCCTCCGGCACCCCATGCACCTCCTGCTGACATATGCCCCTCCGGCACCCCATGCACCTCCTGCTGACATATGCCCCTCCGGCACCCCATGCACCTCCTGCTGACATATGCCCCTCCGGCACCCCATGCACCTCCTGCTGACATATGCCCCTCCGGCACCCCATGCACCTCCTGCTGACATATGCCCCTCCGGCACCCCATGCACCTCCTGCTGACATATGCCCCTCCGGCACCCCATGCACCTCCTGCTGACATATGCCCCTCCGGCACCCCATGCACCTCCTGCTGACATATGCCCCTCCGGCACCCCATGCACCTCCTGCTGACATATGCCCCTCCGGCACCCCATGCACCTCCTGCTGACATATGCCCCTCCGGCACCCCATGCACCTCCTGCTGACATATGCCCCTCCGGCACCCCATGCACCTCCTGCTGACATATGCCCCTCCGGCACCCCATGCACCTCCTGCTGACATATGCCCCTCCGGCACCCCATGCACCTCCTGCTGACATATGCCCCTCCGGCACCCCATGCACCTCCTGCTGACATATGCCCCTCCGGCACCCCATGCACCTCCTGCTGACATATGCCCCTCCGGCACCCCATGCACCTCCTGCTGACATATGCCCCTCCGGCACCCCATGCACCTCCTGCTGACATATGCCCCTCCGGCACCCCATGCACCTCCTGCTGACATATGCCCCTCCGGCACCCCATGCACCTCCTGCTGACATATGCCCCTCCGGCACCCCATGCACCTCCTGCTGACATATGCCCCTCCGGCACCCCATGCACCTCCTGCTGACATATGCCCCTCCGGCACCCCATGCACCTCCTGCTGACATATGCCCCTCCGGCACCCCATGCACCTCCTGCTGACATATGCCCCTCCGGCACCCCATGCACCTCCTGCTGACATATGCCCCTCCGGCACCCCATGCACCTCCTGCTGACATATGCCCCTCCGGCACCCCATGCACCTCCTGCTGACATATGCCCCTCCGGCACCCCATGCACCTCCTGCTGACATATGCCCCTCCGGCACCCCATGCACCTCCTGCTGACATATGCCCCTCCGGCACCCCATGCACCTCCTGCTGACATATGCCCCTCCGGCACCCCATGCACCTCCTGCTGACATATGCCCCTCCGGCACCCCATGCACCTCCTGCTGACATATGCCCCTCCGGCACCCCATGCACCTCCTGCTGACATATGCCCCTCCGGCACCCCATGCACCTCCTGCTGACATATGCCCCTCCGGCACCCCATGCACCTCCTGCTGACATATGCCCCTCCGGCACCCCATGCACCTCCTGCTGACATATGCCCCTCCGGCACCCCATGCACCTCCTGCTGACATATGCCCCTCCGGCACCCCATGCACCTCCTGCTGACATATGCCCCTCCGGCACCCCATGCACCTCCTGCTGACATATGCCCCTCCGGCACCCCATGCACCTCCTGCTGACATATGCCCCTCCGGCACCCCATGCACCTCCTGCTGACATATGCCCCTCCGGCACCCCATGCACCTCCTGCTGACATATGCCCCTCCGGCACCCCATGCACCTCCTGCTGACATATGCCCCTCCGGCACCCCATGCACCTCCTGCTGACATATGCCCCTCCGGCACCCCATGCACCTCCTGCTGACATATGCCCCTCCGGCACCCCATGCACCTCCTGCTGACATATGCCCCTCCGGCACCCCATGCACCTCCTGCTGACATATGCCCCTCCGGCACCCCATGCACCTCCTGCTGACATATGCCCCTCCGGCACCCCATGCACCTCCTGCTGACATATGCCCCTCCGGCACCCCATGCACCTCCTGCTGACATATGCCCCTCCGGCACCCCATGCACCTCCTGCTGACATATGCCCCTCCGGCACCCCATGCACCTCCTGCTGACATATGCCCCTCCGGCACCCCATGCACCTCCTGCTGACATATGCCCCTCCGGCACCCCATGCACCTCCTGCTGACATATGCCCCTCCGGCACCCCATGCACCTCCTGCTGACATATGCCCCTCCGGCACCCCATGCACCTCCTGCTGACATATGCCCCTCCGGCACCCCATGCACCTCCTGCTGACATATGCCCCTCCGGCACCCCATGCACCTCCTGCTGACATATGCCCCTCCGGCACCCCATGCACCTCCTGCTGACATATGCCCCTCCGGCACCCCATGCACCTCCTGCTGACATATGCCCCTCCGGCACCCCATGCACCTCCTGCTGACATATGCCCCTCCGGCACCCCATGCACCTCCTGCTGACATATGCCCCTCCGGCACCCCATGCACCTCCTGCTGACATATGCCCCTCCGGCACCCCATGCACCTCCTGCTGACATATGCCCCTCCGGCACCCCATGCACCTCCTGCTGACATATGCCCCTCCGGCACCCCATGCACCTCCTGCTGACATATGCCCCTCCGGCACCCCATGCACCTCCTGCTGACATATGCCCCTCCGGCACCCCATGCACCTCCTGCTGACATATGCCCCTCCGGCACCCCATGCACCTCCTGCTGACATATGCCCCTCCGGCACCCCATGCACCTCCTGCTCCCCTTCCCCTCCCTTTCATGCGCCTATGCCCGCCATGCCTTCCCCCTGCGCACACTGGCAGGTGATAGACGCGTGTCGCAAGGGCAACTTCTCGCGCTTTCTCAACCACAGCTGCGAGCCTAACTGCTGCCTTGAGAAGGTGCGTGCTCACTGATTGGGCTGATTGGATTGACTGGGTTGGCATGTGCGTGGGCTGACACAGGGTTGAGGCCGTGCAGGTGGACTGCTTGCCTGCCAGCCTGCCCTGCCTGCTGCCCATCGCATCTTGCCTATGCTCCCATCTGCATGCCCTATCATCCTCATCCTCGTCACACGCGCCCTCTCCTCCCCTCTCCTCACCATCCGCGTTTCTCCTGTCCTCTCCTCTTCCCTCTCCCCTACCACTCGTGCCTGACCCCATCGCCCCTTCGTCTCTCACTGCCGTGTGCTGCTGCAGTGGATGGTGCGGGGCGAGTTGCGCATTGGACTCTTCTCCCTGCGCCCCATCAAAGCGGTGAGACCCCTCCTCCCCGCCCCTGCCCCTGCCCCCGCCCCTTCCCCTGCCTCCTCCCTGACCCTGCCCCTGCCTCCTGCCCTTCCCCTGCCCCTGTCTCCTGCCTTTCCCCTGCCCCTGCCCCTGCCACTGTCCTGTACGTCCTCTCCTTCTCCTCGTTTACAACATCCTCGTTGACTCACCACAAGCACTGCCTGCCCCTCGTTTCAGGGCGAGGAGCTATCGTTTGATTATAACTACGAGCGCTTTGTGGGGGCGCGCCCCACGCGCTGCTACTGCGGTAGCCAGGCCTCCTTTCCCCTCTTCCCTCCCCCCCCCCTCCATCTCCCCACTCCTTTCCCCCTTTCCTCGCCCTCCCTGCAGGGCGACGAGCTATCATTCGACTACAACTACGAGCGCTTTGTGGGTGGACGCCCCACGCGCTGCTACTGCGGCAGCCAAACCTCCCTCCCGCCCATCTCCCTCCCCACTCCCTCCCCTTTCCCCGCCGCTCCCCGTCCCCCCCTCCATCTCTCCAATGACTGCAGGGCGAGGAGCTGTCATTTGACTACAATTACGAGCGCTTTGTGGGGGCGCGCCCCACGCGCTGCTACTGCGGCAGCCAGGCCTGCCGCGGCGTGCTGGGCGGGGCCGAGCTGAAGAAGCCACGCGTGCGCCCTGCTGTGCAGCGAGCTGTGGCCGAGGAGGTGGAGGAGGAGGAGGAAGAGGAGGAGGAGGAGGAAGAAGTCGGAGGGAGAGAAGGGGAGGGGAGGGAGGGGCAGCAGATGGTGATTAGTGAGAGGGGGATTGGGCTGGGCAGGGAGTGTGAGGCGGAGGAGGAGGGATCCGAGAGTGAGAGTGATGATGGGAGTGAGAGTGAGAGTGGGAGTGAGGGTGAGAGTGAGAGTGAGTCTGGGAGCGAGAGTGAGTGGGAGGAGGTGTACGGGTCAGGGGAGGGGAGTGAAGAGGAGGGAGCAGAGGAGTACGGGTGCAGGCGAGAGGGCATGCATATGGGTGAAGGGGGAAGGGTTGGAGAGGAGGGAAGAGAGGGCAGTGGCGGAGGGAGAGGGGCGGGTGCGCGCCTGGCATGGGAGGGCAAGCGGGCAAGGTCCCGCCTGGCCCTCCCTCACCCCAGGTCGCTTCGCCCTGCGCCCTCCCCCTGGCTCCTCTCCTCCCCGCGCTCCCCCCCCGCCCATGCGCGCCCCCTCCCATCCCCCTCTGCGCGCCCTGGGTTACCCCAGGGAGGGGCGGCTGCAGGGCGCGAGGGGAGGGGCGTGCAGGGGGGGGCGGGAGGGGTGGGGGCAACACATGGCCGGGGGACGCAGCAGGGGGAGAAGGAGGGGCGGGGCGGGGAGGGCGAGGGGGAGGGGGAGCGGGTGTGGTTCGAACGGGGCGAAGGGGAGGGGGATGGGGATGGGGAAGGGGAGGGGGAGGGGGAAGCATGTGTGGAGGACGGGGAGGGGGGCATGCGGCATGCCAAGAGGCGGAGGCTGCGGAAGGTGGCAGGTCTGGGGGAGAGGGTGTGGCGGCAGGGTGGGGAGAGGGGCGCGGACAGAGAGGAGGGGCACAGGGAGGCGTGGGGAGGCGAGGAGAGCGGGGCACATGGGCATGGGTTTGACCTGACGGCGGAGGCAGCAGGGGGGGGCGGGGGGGCGGGGGAGGTGCAGGCGGCACCGGCGGAGTATGTGGTGGCGGCGTGCCAGGGGGTGCTCTTCCACTCCGATGGTGAGCCGCTCTGCTGCTGCTGCCTGCGCTATGGTGCCATGTGCTGCCTGTGATGAGTGTTTGCCCCATGCATTCCCCGAGCTGAGTATGTGGTGGCGGCGTGCCAGGGGGTGCTCTTCCACTCCGATGGTGAGCTGTGCTGCTGCCTGCGGTCCGGTGATGTGCCATGTGCTGGCCCGTGCTGCGTTGCACCATGCACTGTGCACCGTCATTGCCATACACATCCAGCCATGCATCCAGCCATGCGTCTCGCCCATCCCTCACACATGGCCCATGAACCTCTGCATGCATCTGTGCGTGTGCATGTGTGCAGTGGAGGAGGCATTGGAGCTGCTGCTGGACGGCAACGATGCGCTCATCAAGGGCAAGGTGGGCTTCACCTGATCTCTCACACCCTCCTTCCGATGTGTGTGTGCGTGCGTGCCCATGTGAGCAGTGGAGGAGGCGTTGGAGCTGCTACTGGATGGCAATGATGCGCTCATCAAGGGCAAGGTGGGCTGCCCTTCCCGCCCCCTCTCTCACTCTCACGTTCCTCCTCTTCTCCCTCCTCCTTCTCCTTATCCTTCCGTCCCTCTCAACCTCACCGGAAGCCACACCTTCTTTCTCCACTCACATCTTTCCATACCATACCCTCCCTCCCTGTTTTGAAGTTTCAACCTCACGCCCCCTTTTTTCTCTTCCTCCCCAACTCTCCTCGCCTAACCCTCTCCATCGGTCGCCCGCAGAGCACGGCGCGTTCCTTTGTGCGGCTGTTAATGCGAGCCACCTCCTGTGGCGACTTCTCCTCGGGCGTCCCCAACTTCAGGTGGGTGGGCCTTGAGCCGCGACGGGTGCGGGCTGTGGGGGCTGTGGGGGATGTGGGGACTGTGGGGGGTGTGTGGTGTGGTGTGGTGTGGTGTGGTGTGGTGTGGTGTGGTGTGGTGGATGGTGGCGTCATGTTATGCTCTGCTCCCAGCATCCATGCATGTGCGATGCGCCTCGCATGCTATGCACTACGTTTCTTGATTTTTTGCGCCTCGCCTGTTTTTTTGCTTCTTTTACTAACTGCTGCACACCACAACCCATGCCTGTGTGCATGACTGCCTTGTGTGTGCATGCACCCCATGCAGTGCAAAGGAGGTGTCGCTGCTGCTGGAGGCACTGCTGCGCACATCATCAAGAACACTCCTCAAGCACATCATCGCCACCAACGGTGGGTCTGCTCAGTCCTTTGTTTCAGGCACCTTAGAATCAGAGCATTGCACTGCACTGCACATCCTCAGGGGCGCTCAGTAAACACATCATGCCACAACAGGGGGTCTGCTCAGGGACGTCAAAATAAGCATTGCTTCGCACATAATCAAGAACGTTGCTCAAGCACATCATCGCCACCAGCGGTGGGTCTGCTTGTTCCTTCCCTAGAGTCACCTTACAACGAGGGCACTGCTGCACAACCCGTCACGCCACTCCTCTGGTATATCATCGTATTGCCACCAGCACTGCTGCACAGTGCACACCTCGTACAGGCCAGTGCCAGCTTCTCCCTCTCAACCCTCTTTCGACCCATCTATCCCTATCTCTCTCTCTCCTATCCTCCCCACACACTCCTTACCCCTCCCCCCCTCCAGGGTTGAACGTGCTGCAGATATTGGGGCGCAAGCTGCAGCACGAGAGGGAGCGAGTGGGCATTCTGAGTCTTTTGAGTCAACTCAAAACTCACCCTCCCCCCTCTCCCCCCTCCCCCTCAACCCCTCCCCCAGGGCTGAACGTGCTGCAGATATTGGGGCGCAAGCTGCAGCACGAGAGGGAGCGAGTGGCCATTCTGAGGAAGCTGCTGCGAGTGGCACACCACCTGCACGCCACTGCCGCTCTCTCCCTGCAGGCCGCTCATGCCGTCCCCCCCACCGCCAATGAGAGGTGCGCATCCGGTGTCACTCCTTCCTTAAGCTGCTGCGCGTGGCACACCACCTGCAGGCCGCTCATGCCGTCCCGCCCACTGCCAATGAGAGGTGCGCATGCCATCCTTCTTCATCCCTCCTTGCTCTTCCATGCTGCATGGAGTAATCAGACCCCCTGCTCACGTCCATTCTTACGTCCATTCTCATGCTGCCCCACCACCACTCCCTTTTCTGCCCTCAACCACGCATCACTCTTCCCCCGGGCCTTGCCTTTGCCTCCCATGTCCCACATGCACACTCCCCCCTTCCCCCATCAGCTTCTCTGCGCTAATTGGCCGGCTGCACAGGCACAGGGACACGGAGGTGCAGCGCCTGAGCGCTGCTCTCTCCCACTCACCACACACCTTCCCCACCCCTCCTCCCCCCAACACACTTCCCCCCTACCCCCCACAGCTTCTCTGCGCTCATTGGCCGGCTGCGCAGGCACAGGGACGTGGAGGTGCAGCGCCTGAGCGCCGCCCTCTCCGCCCTGTGGGGCCTGCCGCCCCTCCACCCCCGCCGCCGCGGCGCTGCTCTCTCCTGCGACGGGCGCGGGGGGCCATGGCAGGGCAGGGGCGGACGGGAGGGGCGCGAGGGGCGGGTGCACAGGGCAGGGAAGGGCAGGCGCGGGCATGGGAGGGCGGGAGTGGCAGCAGAGGGTGCAGGAGCAGGTGCAGGAGAGGGGGGCAATGCTGCGGTTGCACGTGCTGCAGCGTCTGCTGCAGCAGCCGTGGCAGCAGCAGCGGCGGCGGCGGCAGCAGCTGTGGCCAGAAGCCCCATTGCCACAGCAGGAGCAGCTGGTGCTGCTTCACAGCTACCCCAGCGGCACACCTCCTCCCTGGCAGAAGCTGCTGCTGCTGGGACCTGTTCCTCCGCTCCCTCTCACCCTTCTCCTGCTGCGGCTGCTTCAGCCTCTCCCTCTGGCCCTGCTACTTCGCATCCCACTGCCCCCTCCTCTGCTGCTGCTGATTCCGCCGCTGCGGCGGCCGCAGCAGCAGCAGCAGCAGCCAGCATGCCTCTGCTCGCACACACCCTCCGCCACCTGCAATCACTGCCGCACCTGCAGACCCTACCGCACCTGCAGTCGCTCTCACTTCCTCTCAGCATGAATCTCGCTCTTGGGGGGAACCTGGGCATGGGGATGGGCATGGGTATGGGCATGGGAATGGGCATGGGCATGGGCATGAACGTACCACCCCAGTTGTGCCACCTGCTGCCCCTGGCCTGCCACTTCCCCTTCCACTACGCTCTCCCTCTGCCCCTGCGTCTCGCGTTTCCCCCGGACCCTGCTTCCCTGTTGCTGCAGCAGCAACAGGGGCCAGCAGCAGCGGCAGCAATGGCAGCGGCCGCTGCAGCAATGGGTGGGCCGGGCTGTCGGCCTCAAGGGGGTGGAGACGCGGGCGGTTCATCACAAAGCGTGGCGGCCGCCGCTGCCGCTGCTGCTGCTGCTCCTGCTGCAGCTGCGACAGTTGCCGGTGATGCTGCAGCTGGTAATTCTGGTGATGGTGGTAGGGCTGCCACCGATAGCACTGCCGATGAGAAGATTGCTGTTGCTGAGAATGAAAGCGCTGCTGCCGATGATAAGTGCGCTAGCAAGGCACCATCCACCACAACCACTGCATCTGCCCAACCCCATGCAGCAGCAGCTGACGCCCCACCTGTCCCAGCAGCAGGGCACCCCCTGCCTCCTGCTGCCCACCCCCTGCCTGCTGCTGCACACCCGTCACACTTCTCAGCGGCGACCACAGCAGCTGCAGCAGCAGCCGTGCAGCACATGATGCAGAGGCGCCTCTCCCTCGCCCTCTCCCATGCAGTCTCCCAAGCCAACGCCGTCTCCCAAGCCAACGCCGCCGCTGCTGCTGCCGCCTCAACTGCTGCCAAACCTCCCGCCCCTTTCCACCCACATGCCCCCTCCGCTGCCCCCTCTGCCTCTGCCCCGCCTGCTGCTCCCGTGCCCGCTTCCCCCACTGCTGTGCCACATGCTGTTTCACCCCTTGCAACTCCTCCCTCCTCTCCCACCCCGCTCCCTGCCTCGCTGCCTGCTGGTCACCCAGTTCCTGCTGCTGCTTCCTCGCCCACGCCCCCTCCCCCCTCTCCCAAGCTCTCTTCCCACCGTGCCACTCATTATGCCCCCCAGCATGCCCCTCCCCACATCTGCCAGCCTCACACAGCGCCGTTTACCAGCCCTGAACGCTGCCCTGCACCTGCTGCCTGCTCTGCTGCCTCCAAGGGGGCGAAGAGGCAGCAGGCGTGGAGGAACGCGGGAGGGGAGAAGGAAATGGAAAAGGGGAGGGAAAAGGAGGGGGAGAAGGGAGGGCAGAAGGGAGGAGAGGGCCAGGCGAGTGTGGATGGACTGGGCAAGGATGTCCCAGAGCCTGCATTGCCAGTTGCGGCTGCTGATGCCCCTCTTCCTGCCCATACTGCTGCTGCTGCTGCTGCTGCTGCTGCTGCTGCTGCTGCTGCTGACGCAGCGAGTGGAGAAGAGGGGCGAAGGATGGGAGGGTCAGCAGCACCAGCAGCAGCACCCTTGCCCACACACCAACCACCACCCTCGTTCCCTGCTGTTGTTGAATCGTCTCAAAGGTCACCCTCGTCCCCTGCTGCCCTGCACACAGCGCCTGTAACGGGCAGTGCGGGCAGCACATGGCATGGTGCCGTGGCACATGCAGCAGCATCAGGTGCAGCATGCAGTGTGGTACCCCATGCCACGTGGCATACTGCTGCACCGGCAGCCAGCCATGCCAGCCATGCCAGCCATTCCACCGCCCTCCCGTTCGCCTGCGCTGCATCTGCTGCTGCGGCTTGTGTCAAGGTGGAAGGCAGCGCGGCAGCACCTGAGGCAGCGCATGGAAGGCGGGGAGCATTACGTGCAGCATGCAATGTGCTACCCCATGCCACCGCCCTCCCGTTCGCCTGCGCTGCATCTGCTGCTGCGGCTTGTGTCAAGGCGGAAGGCAGTGCGGCAGCAGCAGAGGCAGGGCATGGAAGGCGGGGAGTGGAGGGCATGGGGGGGACGTGGAGGGAAGATGCGCAGGTGGCAGGGGCGCAGGCTGCAGAGGCAGGGGTTGCAGGGGCAGGTGGTGCAGCATGGGGAGCAGGGGCGCATGGTGAAGGGCGTGTGGCGGCAGGCATGGGTGCAGGTGACGCAACTGCAGGGAGCAGGGCAGTGGTGGCAGCAGCATGGGCAGGTGGTGCTGGTGGGTTGGCTGCGGTGCCCGGGTGTGAAGCAGTGTCGGCTCGTGCTGCACCTGTGCCGCCCCGGCCTCTGTTCAAGTGGGTGGTGAAGGAAATCCCTGTGCATGCTGATTTGCATGCTGATGTGCATGAGAATGTGCATGCGGACGGACATGCGGACACTCATGAGGCCGTGCATGGGGATGTGCAGGCAGGTGATATGGCTGGTGCTGTTGTAAATGGGGGCAGTGGGGGCATGGGTGGTGGGGCACTGGGTGGTGGGGCAATCGGTGGTGCAGGTATGGGCGGTGCAGGTATGGGCGGTGCAGGCATGAGCGGTGCAGGCATGGGCGGTGCAGGCATGGGCGGTGCAGGCATGAGCGGTGCAGGCATGGGCGGTGCAGGCATGGGCGGTGCAGGCATGAGCGGTGCAGGCATGGGCGGTGCAGGCATGAGCGGTGCAGGCATGGGTGGTGGGGAGAGAACACGAGAGGGGCTGGGAAGTGTTGGAATGGCGTGGGGCGGGGAAGTGGGGTGGGGGGGGAGAGTGGGCGGAATGGGGACTTGGGGAGGAGCACAGGGGCTGGCGGCATATGGTATGGCGTATGACATGGCACATGGCATGGCATCAGCACAGCAGGCAGCAGCGCAGCAAGCACTGGGGCAGGCAGCAGCACAGCTAGCACCGGGGCTACAGGCAGGGGTGCAGCAGCAGGGAGCGGGGCAGCAGCAGTGGTACGAAGCATGCATGCATGGGCATGGGGCAGCAGGGGTGGTGGCAGGGCGAGCCATGGGATACGCACAGGCAGCGATGCCATGGGCTGTGCAGCACGGCGGGTGGTGGCCTGCTGCTAGAGCCCACCCCGTGCTGGCGGCAGGGGGGGCGGGGGAGGAGGAAAAGGCAGCTTCACATGGGCCTGACGCTGTAGGGGTTGCTCCTGTTGCCAACAAGACAACTGAGACTGCTCACACCGTTGACATGACTGACAAGCCCAAGGATTCGACTGACGCGACATCAGGACGGATTGATGTGAAGGTAGAGTGTACGGACACTACACCGGGCTTTACTGACATAGGACCACAGTACACTGACATGACACTTGATTTGACTGACATGAAACCAGATCTTATTGATATGGAACTGGTTTCAGATGAGTTGACTAACATAGTGCTGACAGCCACTGACGTGAAACCAATATGTGCTGAGATGAAACCAGCTGCTGATGTGTCAATGGCAGCTGCTGACGTAAAACTGATAGCTGCTGACTTGAAGCCGATGGCTTCTGACCTAGCTGGACAGAAGTCAGTACCACCTGGAACCGTTGACATGGCTACGGGGCCATGCAGCGCGGACGCCACAGCACAGCGAGAGCACAGCCTGACTGACACGACCTGCTCCTTGCCCCACCAGCACATGCCTGTTGAGGCGCCTCAAAAGTCCTTGCCGCAGCAGCATATGGCCCCATCCGTGGAGACTAAGGCGGAGGTTGTGGCAGTGCTTGGGCAGGGTTGGCAGAGCTGCCCGCCTGTGGACCCTCCTTTGAGCCGCGTGCAGCAGCAGGGGGGCGAATTGGAAGAACACAGGAGGCAGTGCCTGCAGGGGCAGCGGCAGCCGCAGCAAAAACAGCAGTTGGTGGAGCAGCCGAGGGAGGAGGAAGAGCAGGAGAAGCAGAAGCAGGAGCGTGTGAGAGGCGGACGTGTAAAGGAGGAGTGCGAGAGGGGGAGGGGGTCAGGCGTGGATGGCGAGGGGAAGAGGCGGGCAGAGGCAAGGCGGGCAGAGGCAAGGCGGGCTCCCAGGGGCGAACTGCATGGAGGGGCGGCCACGGCACACAGGGAGGCGAGGTGTGGGGCGCTGGAGAGGGGGAGGAGGGAGGTGGTGGATCAGGGGAGCAAGGATGCGTTGCAGGGGGAGGAGCAGGGTCCAGTGCAGGTGAAGGCTGGAGGGGGAGAGAAAGGGGTTGGGGATGTCGTGGGGCGCAGCGGGGCACATGCAGGTGTGGTGGACGCGAAGGGAGGTTTGGCGGACGCGAAGGGTGGTTTGGCAGACACGAAGGGAGGTTCGGCCGGCGCGAAGGGAAGTACGGCAGACGTGAAGAGAGGTGCGGCGGATGCGAAGGGAGGTGCGGCGGCCGCGAAGGGAGGCTTAACAGACGCAAAGGGAGGTTCGGCAGACGCGAAGGGAGGTGTGGCAGATGCAAAGGGAGGTTTGGCAGGCACAAAGGGATGTTTGGCAGACGGGAAGGGAGGTTCGGCAGACACGAAGGGAGGTTTGGCAGACGCGAAGGGAGGTTTGGCAGGCACAAAGGGATGTTTGGCAGACGGGAAGGGAGGTTCGGCAGACACGAAGGGAGGTCTGGCAGACGCGAAGGGAGGTTTGGCAGAGGCGAAGGGAGGTTCGGCGGTCACGAGAGGAAGGAAGGTGCACGGAGGAGCAGGCAAGGCGCAGGAGAGGCTGAGGCGGTGGCAGCTGCTGCAGCAGCAGCAGCAGCAGGCAGCGCAAGCGGGAAAGCAGGATGGGGCGGTGGGGCAGGGCAAGGGGGATATGCAGAGGGCGGGTGAGAAGGCGGGTGGTGGAGAGGAAGGCGCAGAGGGCGCAGACGTGGCAGCAAAGTCACTCTTTCAGGGGAGAGATGGGGCAAGGAAGGGAGACGGTGCAAAGGGGGAAGAGGATGGCAAGGAGGGAGAGGGCGCAAAAAGGGGAGAGCATGCAAAAAAGGGAGAGGATGCAAGAAGAGAAGTCGCAAACAGGGAAGAAGGTGCAGAAAGGGGAGAGGATGCGAGAGGAGAAAGGGAACAGGTGGAAAGGAAGCAGGAGGGGAGGGTGGGCATGGATGGTGGGGTTGAGAAGCAGTGGGGCCTCCAGCATGCGGATTCTGGGTGCCATGCAGTCGAAGCCCTCTCCGCTGCTGCTGCTGTTGCACCACCCGCTGCTGCTTTCCCCGCTGCTGCTTTCCCCGCTGCTGCAGCATCCCCTGCTGTTGCTGATGCTGGTGCGGGCAGTAGTAGCACCCATGGTGGCGCCGGCAGTGCTAATGGGCCGCCAGCAGCACAGCTGCAAGCACTGTCAATCACATGCCCTCAACTACCCTCAATCACTGCCCCTCAACCCCTCTCAGAGACTGCCCCTACACCCCCG